>VWYH01002403.1:62145-196266 GCA_013399365.1 Pampusana beccarii | reverse complement strand
CCTGCTCCAGCTGGGGGATTGGAATACATGATCTTTTGAGGTCTCTTCCAATCCCTAACATTCTGTGATTCTGCAGTTCTGTGATTCTGTAATTCTAGCCACCTTCACAGTGCTTACTGGCCATGGGCCATTTTGATTTGAGTATTCATTATCCATTGGGTTAAACCTCTTATTTTTGACATGCGTCATACATATGCCACTGTAGTACACTAGACTGTATGAAATCAGACTGCATCACAGTTTAGATTAATATTTTTACAGAACAAATACCCTTTCCTTTAAAGTACTAGCTATTACTATATTAAAATAATTACCAAGAATTACGGAGAATGTTATTTCTAGAGGGCTTTACTGAAATGTCTTAATTCTCAAATGGAGAAATGAACTCAAGATGAGCAATGTGGTTCAACCTTCTAGATAACAACATTTATGCCAGTTGCTGGAGATGGCAATAGTGGTTTTATTCTATATTGTAATGGAGCTATATGTGAGTAGGGACTACTTTGTAACCACAGGCTGAATTAAATGAGTTGGGATGTTTTTCCTAACAAATCAATCAAACAGTAACATAGCAAAGACCCATAGTTCAGTACCGAGATGATCTCAACAGGATACGGTCCTTTACTGATAAGATACACTTTTGAGTCTATTAAAAAAAAATCCTATAGCTTCTCGAACCAAAATATTCTTATGAAAGAATGTCATTACAGTACACCATGTCGATAAGATTCAATGTTGTTATGAGAGATCTTTTGGAGATAGTATGAGGAAAATTTTTTAAGTGCTCATCTGGTCAGAAGTGTATTGGAAGAAATTTTACTTGTGGAAAAAGTTTTATTATGTTAAGGAAGATAGGTAGATAAATGTGCACATTCATAGTCACTTGAATTTTTTTTTCTCCCATTTCATTTACTCTCCTAGCCGTAAACAGGTGAAAGGTGTGATATCCTTATTCTCACAAATGTGGTGCAGCTCTTGTAGATGTATATGTATGTCGATATTTTAATGTTTATTTAAGAAAACAAGAGTGAAAAGGGTAAAGAGTAGATTAAATTTACCAGAGGACAGTAGATAACCATTTAGTGCGTCACTATCAGTAGGGTGGAAAAAAAAATACTATTCTACCATAAATCTTTCCAAAGATCTGTAGGGTGTATCCTAAATCACAGTAAGTACAGTCTGCAACATCACTCCTTTGTTACGGTGTTGCTGTTACAGTATACTACTACTTTTAAGGTATTTTATCCTTTGATTTCTGTGGGTTTTTTTAAAAACAGTAATGAGATGGAGAATCAGGTGCAATATCTCTTACCATTTCTTTTATGGGTTTTATGCCAATCAGTAGAATTCCACAGCAGGGATGAAAGTATTTCCTACTAGGCTTGGTGGATAACTTTTGACATTTTATAGAAAGGATGAAATTTTCTGAGCACCTTTTTAACTAATAAATTCAGTAGGTATATTCCATAATTGTAGCAATAGGCAAATAGCTTTGTCAAGATTTGTTTAAATGCCAGCTGATCTCACTGCTTCTCTTAGATGTGGCTATTGCAAGAACTCTCCTTAAGAAATCCACATCAAGTACAATTTTCAGCTTATTAAAGCAAATGGCAAAACTCCCCCAGAACAGCAGGGGCGGACAGTGGGGAGAGGCAAACGCTCCTCAGGCCAGAGGGGTGGAGTGTGGTCACGTTTAAACACAAGTGTGGTTTAGCAAAGGTGGAAGTGTGGTTTAGCTAAGGTGGGAAGGGAGATGGGTCTCACCTCATGGGATCCACAGCCAGGTTTGTCCAGTGTGTACAGTTAGGGCAATGGTCTGTATAGTGCTTACCCAGGGTTGCCAAATGGTCTCGTGGTGTCAGTTCTCCCTTGTCGTCTCAGCATACAGCACTGTCTGAGCTTTAAAAAATGGACAAGGAAAGTACTGCTTTTTCTTCAGCCGCTGGAAAATGAAAATGGAATTTCTTTAACAATAAATCTGTCATAAAAGGGTGTGGGAGAAAGAGGTGAATGTGGAAGGAGAGTTTAAAGCAGGAAGCTTTAACTGAACCTAAACCTGGTCCAGATCTGAATAGAGATTACAGTAAATCAGTGCCTGGCAGACAAGCTACACAAGTAAAATAGATCGTGTTTACTAAAAAAAAGAAAAAAAAACTAAATTATTTACTTGGTTGATTCTTGAAGCACAAGTTATTGTCTTTTAACTTTGGGTTAAGAGTGTTGCATACCTCTCAAGTTTTGTAGGTAACATACCCACCATACTTTGCAAACAGTCTCAAGGAGCAATTGCTTTAGGCTTTTTTATTTTTTAAACTTTTACAGTAAAAATAATTTAAAACCACACCGCACCCTAAACCTTTTTCATGAAGCCTTTTGTCTGGTATATCACAGACACAGCACCAGAACTGATGTATTATAGACACAGGGGAACTGTTAAACTTAGGAGATCTAATAGCAGTTTCAACTGAGTTGTATTTACACTATCTTTTATTCAGTTGCTGCCTTTCTGACCCTCGTAGCTACCAGACTTCTGAAGTGTCTTACTCCCAGACAGGTGAGAATCCATATCTCAGGACGTGTGGTGGCAGTATGTGGCTGGCACATCAGAAGATGCAATAAGAAAGGGCTGCATAATGCTAACCTGACATGTTGGGTATGCACTGCAGGCAGGAGTCTCCGAACATTTAAGTCCTCCATGGTAGCTCAGCTGCAGCACCGCATGACCCCAACCCTCATGTCATGGTGGTGGCTGGTCAGGTACCATGAGCTCATCCATAACAGAAGAGGGTAACCAGTAGTAACTATCTTGAAGATACACAGAGGAGGTGGCTGTTGCAACATGCCACAGTTGTACCAAGTATCTCTATCTGTAAGGTCGTGGTTAGGAATATGAGTCTAGTGCAGAATGCAGTATACTTGGCAAGTTTCTGTTCAATGATCTTTGCAGCCTTGTCAGAGTGGATCATGCTGGATATATAGTGGGTTTTTTGCTGCAGTCCTTTCTGACCATTTCCACTGACACAGGTCAGAGCAAGCGTAGGAGACTGGTTTCCAAGCCTACCTTCCCAGGTTATTAGATTTCTCTCTCCCAGTTGGCTTTCCATCTTCTCTCTGATTCTCAATATATGTGCACTCCCTCACACACATGCAAATGCAATAGACACAACTGCTATCACTCATTGTTTCAGCCCATTGCCTTTGAAATCCATTTGGTACCTTCTTTTGTTACTCATGTTTTGTTTTCATCAGGAGACACATCCATCACCCCTAAGCCAGTTTGTTAAAGACTATGGAAATTAGTACTTTGCAAAAGATCACACATGTAATATGTATCATATAATAATTTCTTTGCATTAGAAATCTGTTACTGAAGGTGAAATAACAGCTTTGAAGAGACATGAAATAGAATTATATGGAATGCAGCACAAGTTTAGAATAAGTTTTTGTCCCTGTTTCTTATATAACTAATAGGGTAAACTGAGAATAATAACTTCAAGCAAACTAGAACTTTTAGCCTGTGCCACTGGACCATTCTTCACAAAAATCAGTGGAAAGCTTATATTTATTTGGTATGCAATGCCTGTGCAAAACTGGGAGACAAGATTAGTTAAATCAGTAATTCAGGTGTTTGAATATATGTAGGAATACTTCCTAAACCAAAACCCCACTTACAAGGCCTTAGTTATATCAAGGATTTAGTTTAAAGAGTGATTCCATAGGATTAAAAAAAAAATAAATCCTCAAAACCAACCAACCAACCAAACCCCTCTGATCAAGCGATCTCTTGAAATTCTCAGGAAGGTGTACACTAATTGTAATTGTTATTGCTGTAGTATAAAGGGTAACTGAATTTGTAGCAACTGTAAAGTTTCTTGCTGCTCTTGAAATAATTAAGAACCAGTCTCCTGGTTCTTTACATTCAGTAAGGGTAAGGCATACTATTCAGTGGAAGAAAGTCTTGCCAAAATACTTGAACTGTATAACAAAGTATCAGAGATGTATTACTGCACATCATACTGGAATAGTAAATATGGAATTATACCTGATACACAATTTAAAATGTTTTTAAGCAATTTTATTTTTCC
This sequence comes from Pampusana beccarii, assembly GCA_013399365.1. Classification (NCBI taxonomy): domain Eukaryota; kingdom Metazoa; phylum Chordata; class Aves; order Columbiformes; family Columbidae; genus Pampusana; species Pampusana beccarii. The sequence continues at coordinate 192,181 of VWYH01002403.1, read as the reverse complement.
ATTGTTCTATTTTCATTCATTCCTGCTTTATACTTTTTTCCATTCCTTCGTCCTGTTACTAAAATTATGGGAGTTCTTTCCCACAATAAATAGCTTAATTGTTGATAGTAATATTCTTGATTCCTATACCAATTCCTATCTGAAGAGCTCTACAGATTTCTAAGGGAAAATGAAAGTCTAGTAACGAGGAGTAACTAGGTAAAATGTAATGTACTGAGGAAAAAACAGAGACTCATTGAAACAGGTTCTGTTCTATGAAGGTATTGGTACTGTCAAAACTAAGCAATTCCCTTGCCCCCAATCATTTCAGAAATCATCATTCAGGAAATGCCCTTATCATGGTCAAGGTAAATGTAATTGAGCAGTCTCACATGTAGTTAACTGTATACTGAGAAGTCAGAGTGAATTCTTTTTTGTAAGTCATATTATCTCCCCAAAGAGCGGTATTTCTTTTTTCTTCTTTTTATTTTTTCCCTTTTCCCTTTCCTTTCCTATATTTTTTAACCACATGTTGTAAGTTAAAAACTGAGCAAAGTTTTAAACAGAAGTTCAAAGACCATGAATAGAGACCAAGAACCAAATTTCAGAGTTATTAATCAAATAACTGCAGCAATTTTACTGTGAGATGGATGTATTCATCACGGCACAATAAGAAAAACCTGGAATACTTGCTATAGAAATCCTTCGTAAAATCCAGATTAATTATGTCGATTTCCACTGCTGAGCCAAAACCATGAGTATAGCAATTAGCTTTTGATTGTGTAGATTGATTAGGATGATCACCCAAATATGAAAATTAAGGAAATTTTGATTAGCACAGGAGCTTAATTTTTCTAACCGTTGCATATCAAAGTACTTGTAAGAGATGTTATCTGGGTGGTTTAAGAAATTGATGAGCTTTGCATCTGTTGTAAATGTTTTTAAACTTTAATGTAGGTGATCGATGTTTTATGTATGCTTGTTGCAAACATGAACACTACTAATTAGAAGTGTTGACAGAGCTGTTTATATCCAGAGCTCAGAAAAGGACAGCAGGGTAACTACAAACCTGTGATACACCAGTATTTTTTGCTAGATGCCCTTGCAGGTGGAAAGATTGATGACTTACTGCTTAACACAGTATTAAGCAGTTTTACAATTTAACTCTTTGTACTTATTGACCTTAATCATATTTTCAATCAGCCTGTATATTTACCTGTTCCACAGACTTGTTTGAGTTTCCAGACACATACCTTAGACCATAACAGTAAGCAGATGGGCAGTCTTTGTGCTAGTCTTAACAAAGGCTGTGTGCCTAATTAATTTTTCATGAACTTTCTTTTTGTCCAGTTCTATTCAGGACATCAGCACTTGATTGTTGCAGTTCACATCCAGAAGTACAGATAACTGTTGTAAAAAATGTAGTAGCACTTTGGCAGTCAGTGACTGTCAGGTTAGGTGACTCTATTACTGCTAATCACACAAGGAAGCGCTATTTACATCTGCAAGTATTTGGATATCCACAACCTGTGCACACACTTAGAAACAGAGGAACAAATAGTAGGATTCAGGCTTATTGGCTGTTTTTCCTATGGGCTTTGTTTAATATCATGGCCGAAGGTGGCTTTTCGAGGAATGAGTGAGGTGAGATTTTTGGTGGTGGTGGTTTTTTGGTGGTGTTTTGGTTGGTTGGTTGGTTTTTTTTTTTTTTTTTTTTAATAGTGATGATGGTGACTTTTTTTTTTACAACTGTTATGAGGCAAAGGTATTTGTGAGTATTTCTAGTCTGTTGCCAGCTATTAGCTAGAATATCAGATGAGCTATTTAAAGAAACATTCGAAGGTTGGTGTTACAAGACTGCAGCTCGCTGACAACGTTTATGCAGATCTGAAGCAGGGCCAGTCTGCTTCTTCATCAAAATTGAACCAGAAAAGAAAATCATTCCAGGTCTTCCACAGCTGTGAAATATTTTCTCTGGGTATCTCGTCCCTTCCACTATGACTTGTGTTCCATGCATAGCAATGGATTCCTGCTGTTGATATAAGTACCTATGTGTTTATTCAATGTGTTGTCTTTTTTGGCTCTTTCTCAATACACCAAGATTTGGGAGAGGGAGAAACCATAAATGATCATTTGGTGCCTGCCTATGAGGAGACCATCATGGTTCACAATATGACACAGGCTTCTCCTGAGAGCTGAGTTCTTATACTGCACTGACAGTGGAGGTGGTGGCCACAATTTACAGTAGGATGTATTGCAAATCAGATATGAATTCTCTTTGAAACAGTTAACACATTCACTCTTGTCAGTCCAATACAATTCTTCCCTCTCAACCTCCTTGCACCCCATGTGATTCTTTGTCCGGAGTGTGTTAATGAGGTTTTTCATCTTTGCGTGGTGTTAACCATCCTGAAGTCCTACCAAAATGGTTGGAAGGCACTCAGCAACAGTTAAGTAGCTCAAGTGGACAGAGCCATCTCTTATATTAATGGAAGCTGAATTTGCTCTACAACTGGACAACAACTATTTAGTTAGAACTTCTCTCTTTCACCTTTCACTTTTTATGAAGACATCTGTCCCTGAACTGTGAATGTCTAAATATTTAAAAACTAACGTAGTGGTGCACACATTTGGGTTTTGAGCTACATAGTCTTTTAAGCATCCTGGTCTCTCCTTCTCTTCATGTAAGCAGCAGGATGCACATGTGACCAAAGTTTAAGCTCTAACCTCCTTTCCCCTCATCTGGGTCATGCATAAAACTGTCTAAGGGTTGAGTTGTGAAAAGTCTCACAAGTGGATGTGCTGGCGTGTTGTCTCCTGACTGGAGGTGCTAACCCTCATTTTGGTCATGCTATGGATGAGATATGAGGGACGGTGGATACCAAAAAAAATAAATAAGGGAACATGTGGGGTCCTCATGAGACAGTGTGGAAGATGATGTTTGCCAGAAGAATTCATATTTGAAGGGTATTGAAGCATCTCTGAAAAAAAGGATGGCAATCTTATGGTATATATCAGACCAATGAATTTTTCTGATAGGCTAACCAGAGTCTGTATCTTGCAAATGCCTGAATTAATTCAGGCTCCATTTATGGCAAATGTTTGTTGCCCTTCAGAGGAATTTATAATTGCCTCAGCTAGTTTATGCGGTTGACAAGTGGGTGTACATACCTTGCATTTCAAACATAATAACAGTCTTTCAGGAGAACTATTTTGGGAGCAGGTGAATTTGCATACCAATAACAGGAAAGGAAATTGCATCCACCATTGAGACACAGGAAAGCAGAAAGAAACAAAATTGATAAAGGGAGCAGAACAGTCTTGCTCTATGGCTTGCTTCTGGCTGTAATGATATAGAAGGTATGATAATAAGGCCTACACCTATGTCAGACAGGCAGAGTTCTCTCAGTACCTTCATCCTCTCAGTACTGATGATGACTTGAAATGGACTTTTGTGTGCTTTTAAAAGGGATTCGGGCTATGGTGTTTTACTGTGCACCAGTACCTGTTACAAAAGAAAGATTATACTCCAAGCATGTGTTATTTTCTCTGCTATTATTTCCATACAGCTTTAGACAAGGTGATAGTTTCTATAATCCTAAGAAGTAGCAAGGACACAAACACTACAGCTTTGTAAAATCTAAAGGCAAAGTTTTGGTGTTAACCTTTACTGAAGTGTACAGTTTTAACCCATGCTGAAATAGATCTATTTACTTCCTTGTTCTTATCCTCTTGTCTGTGTAATGTTGAGTTTCAAATATGTTGTAGAGAATTCAAGCTTCTTGGAAGAAGAGATTATATGTGTTAGAGGTGGTCAGGTAGTTCACAGCATAACTGATTTTACTAGAGCACCATTCTTTTTAGCTTCTTATGTCACACTCTTCTGACGTTTCCATGTCCTTTCAGTGTTTAGCACATACTCATTTTGAGTATCCATTCAAGGCCAAATTTTCTAAAGTGCCCTTCACCAATTACATTCACCCTTACCTGTTTTCAGTTTGCTCTCCTAGCTTCCAGCTGTGTTTAGAGTCATCCTTCTTTCTTAGTTCAAACAATTTTCTCATATGCGAGCCCTTGTAGGCTTTGTTTGTTAGGAGGAGGAATTGATAAAATTAATCAGACACAACGTTTCAGAGAAAAGCTTGTCCTTATGACCAACATGTCATTATTGCTAGCCTGCCAGTGTCTAAGTAAAGGCAAGCTGCCCCTTTCATCTAACTGCTGATTCCTGATCACACCCCCACTGTTTTGTTACGGGCTCTGCAGTGCTGTAGGCAGACATGTTAATGAAGTCAAGACTGGTATCAGTGGGAATCCACTGGACGAAATACGAAATTTCATTAAAAGCAGGGTATTTCCTGGATACAGCAGAGTGGAAGCAAGTTTTCCATCAGGCCAGCAAGTAGGACTGTTAACTGGCCTTTTGGAAGCCTGGCCCATTACATAAAAGTGATGAGCTGCTGTGCAACATCTGTATAATGCAAGAACCTCCAAACTGACTGAGACCAAATGTCCCCCTAGCCCAGGATCCTTCCCTTAACAGTGGCCAAAAAAGGAGCGTACTGAAAAGTTTAAGGAAAGGGCCAATACAAACTGATCTTTTGAGAAGACTCTTTGAGCCACTTGCAAGCTGGGGCAGGTCAGGGTTTCCTGCTCTGGGGCGATTTAGCAACTCTCAGTCTTCTGGGAGTGTTGGCTGCAGTAAGAACTTGCAACTGTTCAGATATCCCGATTTCAGCATCTCAGTGACAATACCAATTGAAGATTCAAGTAACAGAAAATGCCAGAAACCAGGAAAATATTAGTGATTTCACCTTGACTTTCCGTGGTCAGGCTTCAGCACTTTGGGTCTAGATTAAAGTCATTCCAGGAAGGGAATATATGAAGATTTAACACACGAGTAAAAGGGAGTCAAGTGGCAACTGGCTGTTTTGTTGATTGTACCTTTGATTTTGCTTTAATTTTTTACTAGGAAGCAAGGAATTAGGACTGGAAAGCTAATTAGGAGAAAACCAAAACAAACAGAGAAAGAAATACAGGCAAAAAGGGTTAAGTAATATCTGATTATATTCCTGGAGGTGGTGAGGTTGGGGGAGTATATTTCACATTACAGAAAATTAAGTCATAGATACAATCCAGTGCAGAATTAGTTTTAACAAAGCCTGTTATCTTTAATGGAACTGTTTATGCCTACAGAACTGAGTTTATAAAAAATCTTTGCTGATTTTAGTGCTTTTGATAGGCATCTAAAGACACAAAAGATGCAAATCCTGTGGATTCATTTTTAAAAAGTTTACTGATGTTGCCATGGATAGTAAGTTTGCAAGAAAAAATTCGGAGGGTAGATAAAGTATAATAGATTCCAGTTCTCTAGGAGAATTTAATGGAACTTGTCATGAGAATCCATTGTTAAAATCAATGGCTTATGTTGCTTACAATGATGTCTTATCTAGCAGTCAAATTTGGTTTTGACTCAGAACGGATTCTGGCTAATTCTAACATAATTTCCTAAACCACGTTTTCATAGGGCATACCACAGCTTCAAGATTAGAACTATTTTTTTTTTCTAAACTATGGTGAAATTTTTATTAAGTCAATAGCTTACCTTTGTCCTCCTCTCAAAATGAAAGAAAAAAGAAAACAGAAGTCTTTTCACCCGTTTCAATCATGTCTTCTAAAGGTAACTTACAAATAATTATTAAAAAACTGATAATCTGATTCACTGATAAGATGTTATACTTTCCTCTTTCGAAATAACTGTAAAAACAGGAAGCACAGTTTTTCCAGATTTTTAAATGTAATATTACTAGTTTTTCTGTCAAAGATTTTTTGTTTGGTTGGTTTTGTTTTGTTTTGTTTTTCTTCCAGCATAAATTGAATAAACATCTTCCAGGATAAATTACAGACACAAAATTTGTTTGCCAGACAAAATAACTTTCCAATAATACATATAAGGAAAATCCTCAGTTAGGAAGCTTGAGGATAACTTCATGAGTTGCTTGAGGGACGGGTTTGTTTGGCACAGAACCATCCTCATACACTAGTTACATATTTGTGAATGGAGCTGGATGCTTGGCTAATAGGTCACAGTGCAGTTTCCAAGGTTGTAGTTTTACCTTTATGAGCTGCTTTTTCAAAAATGCCAGAACAGTATTGACAAACAGCGCAGAGCTGCTGTTGATTTAAAAATTCTCTGTCACATTTCTGCTTTTCTATTACTAACGTTAGCTTTAATTGAATATATTAATGGAAATGTCTGCTCCTGAGGAAAAGGCAGTCCTGTTGTTCTGATCTGCCTTTTCGTTTATAAAATCTGCGAAGAGTAGTTTTCATTGACTCAACCCTTAAATCACAATCTTAAATTACATTTAATTTTCTTCATTTATTTATGAAGATGTTGCTGTAGCTGTTGTGAAAATAAATTTCATTTTGTGTTTTTTTCATTTTCAGTCAAAAATTGGTAGGGTTTGCAGCTTGTGATATTGTAGGAAACTGTACAGCTCTGCCTTTGATACCAATGTTATACAAATGACTTCTCCCCTTGAAAAACTGTGTAGTGCAACAATTCAAAACAAGAAGAAAAAAAGCTGTGATTCCTTCTTTCCTAGAGGCTTTCCATCATTTACATTCACCAGTGAAAGGTTGGCATGTACCTCAAGGACTAATGATAATGAAAAATGTTGTATTAAAGAAGAGAAATCTCTTATAACTTGCATACTAACACACTGAACTCATTATAGCTTGTCTTACTACAGTATGCTCTTTTATGTCTGCCGTAATGCACTTCATTTTCAAGAGACTATGACGTGCACTGATTCTCTAAGCATTCTTTCTCTTCCTTGTTTTCAAAAGCTGCCTTTGGTTGTCATAAACTACTCGCTTATGGGATACAAATTAGGCACTGGGGTTTTCTGCAGTTTCTGACTAATATCAAGATCTGAAAAATTATATTTAAGATGTATCTGGGGCAAGTAATTGTTTTCCATTTTCCTAGAGCAGAGTACTTGAGACGTTGTAGCTCAGGAGCTGCCAGCAACCTCAGCATTTTTATTAAAATAGTGAGCTGTTTGTGGCAGAGGCTGCCTTTTTTTCCATGATTCAATTTTTTTATAACATTTGCAAGGAAAACTGTGTTCATGGTTTGACATTTTAGGTGGTAGTATGTTATGAGTACTCAATACTAAACATACATTTTTGAAGGGTTTATAGATAATTTGTAATAATTCACTGCAAGTTGAAATTTGTAATTTCTTAGAAGTGCAGCATTGCTTTGGTTTTGCGATGTACTATTTATATAGGTGTGGCCACAGCTCCAGCATTGGCCATGACACCTTAATTTGCCATTCAGTAAGCTGTTCAGTTCTCCTGTAGTTTTCTCCTGAAAAAAACCCCAGTATTAATACTCCTTAGCTGCATTCTCTGGAAACAACATAATGGATAACTCTATGCTCTCAATCTGCCTTCTGTTTCACAAACAACTCCCACTGAACTCTTTACTCAATAAAATACATAAATATATTTGACTTTAAGCCAATCTAAAATATAGAAGAATAATAGAAAAGTTGGAAATGCACGTATGAATGTCTGCAACATATCTCTAAAAACTATTTCTGCAATTGATTTTAAGTGACCTGTGTCAAAATCTTGATGAAAATGGAAAAATGTCATGGAGACAGACAAAGAATAATTGAATACTAGTTGCAGTTTTCCAAAGAGCTCTGCTCCAGTAACTATGAAACCAAATTGCTCTGATTAAGTGATAATAAAAGTATGTTTAAGATATAAAAGCATTCCAATTCAGTCATCCTAAAGGATTTTTCTGTTAGACATACACTGTGTATTTTAAGATATATTTGTACATTTTGCATTGAGTATGTCCAACTTGATTCTTTGTAGTTCTATAAACTCTGTGTTCTGTGCCTCTTTCAAAGATAACAAAGGCTTCTGAAAAGAAACTCAGCTACTTGACATTATGCTTTAATATAATATTATGAGATTGACCTAGGCTGCTGTTCTCAACAGAAAAATTACTATAAAAATTACATGATGGGTTTTCTGAAAGGCGAAAAGAAAATGCGTATTCAAGTTAAATAAAGGCTTAACCTATCCGAAAGCTATCTTTAGAACACTGAAAACCTGATTTCATTTAGTTGCATTTCAAACCCTGTAAATAATGTAAACAGGATTTTATTTTATTCCTATAGTTGAACAAGAAGAAATATAACATAAACAAACAGTGCATTTCAATGCACTGCATCAAGACATACTCATCACTTGCCCCTTTTTTAGATGGCATATCCTTGAGCATTAAGACAAATTTTCAAAAACAATTCAACAAGTCAACGTAAGCTGAATTAACTGTGCAACGGCAATAAATGTTCCTTCAGTTCGCCATTAAAAAGAAAACAAGAAAACCTTCTACAACTCAGTAACATCTGCAAGAACCTGCTTGCCTTTAAGCCAGCCTAAAATAGAAAAGATGTAAATGCTGAGAAATCATACATTCCTCCTACTAAGTGGTTCTTTTTGGTAAACAAAAAGGCAAGGGAAAGAGTTTGATGGAAGGAATAGAATGTGAGAAAAGATAAAGGTCAGGGTGAGGCTGGAAACACTTTGGAGAAGAGTTTGGAAAGAAGTGGAAGGAAACTTCAAATAGTCCAGAATTAAACATTGACATTGACTTCAGTGTTCATGGTGGTATCACGTTACCAAACAGTCAAAAGATATCAGTTGCTGGTACTATCGCACTATTTGTGACAGTATTTTTGTGTTACTCGGCCTTGCCTCATTTTTAGACCGTGCAACAGATTGTTAAGCTCTAGTGAATCCACTGTGAATCTGAAACCTGCCTCTTTTCTGTGCCCTATAATAAGACCAGACTATGCTAGTTGGGGCTAAACAAAAACTTGAATTCAAGAGGCGGTAGGACAAATAGTTATGGCAGCAGAGATCGCTGAATTTAGACAGTGCAGCCTCTCAGTGTCAGGTAGGGATTGCTGGCTCTGGTATGATTGCACCTTCTCCAGTCTGGCTGCACATGGTTTGTACAGGCTTGCAAAAAAAAATCTCTGTTATCTGCATGCCTGTATTTAAGGTAAACCAAAATTTATGTTTGTTTGCCTTAAAATGCTCTGATGCATATTCTGGCAGCTCAGAAGCTGAACAATTAGGAAAAAAAAAGATATCTTTGTAGCATGCCTGAGAGGGAAAACTGCAAGTAGTAAATTGGTCAGCCACCTCAAGCCTTACCTTGCCTTTGTGAAAGCAGGTTCAATTGCACATATTCAGTTATTGATGCTCAGCTGACCTTTGAGTAACCCAAAGCTACTTAGTCAGCATATGTAACCTTAGCTTTAATTTTTAAAATGCCAAATTAAGCCAGTGACGGAACTTTGGATCCTGCCATTCCCAAATATTTCCTTTTTAATTATATACCTTATATGCTTCAGTGAATATGAATGCACTAAGCACATTTTTTAATTCTGAAAGATTTCGTTAAAATTTGAGCTCAAACAGCCCACCAAGACAGGGTTTTAATCCTTCAAACTCTGGTGTTTGCAGGTCTAGGTCCTCAACTGACTTCTTTTTCACTTCATGGAAATTTAATGCAAAGTGCTACATGCCAGTGACACATCAGAAATAGTTATGATTTTTCTTTTCATTAAGGAAGAAAAATCAGAATCTGAATTTAAATGAAAATGTTAAATAAACATACTGAACCAATTCTAAGTATTTCTTAGTGGGAAATTAGAGCACGAAATTATATCTTCGTGTAAATGTAAATTTCAGCATTATGTTAATGAAAATAATGTTTTGACTGAATAAAATCTTGTCTGGGTTTAGTATGAATCCAGTAAGGATATTTTAAACAAATATGAATCTCTGGGGAAATACCTTTTCATTCTAAAAAGTCATAGTAGAAGAACCACTCTGAAATGTACTATACCATGTTTTACTGTTTCCTCCCTCTTTGTCATAAACAAGTGTTTACATCCAAACCAACCCAGATAGGTGAAGGCACTATTGTTAAAAAGCAAAAGGAACAGTCAAGATAGACTTAATCACTTGAAAAAAAAAATAACCATAGGAATTTCCTACCTTTGCTGTTATTAATGGGTGACTGAATCAAGCCGAGATACAGAAATTTTCTGCCATTTTTTGTCCCACAAAGGCAAATGAAGACATTTTCTCCAAATAGCTTTGCTAATTGAAAGAACACTCAAAAAGATGGGAGCACTGTGAAAGAATGAAAGTAGTTTGAATTCAGTAAGATAAAGCTGCATCATTTGGGATTATCAGAAACAACAGCAGGAGGAATGAAAACAAAACTTAGAAAAATGGTCAAAAGAACATACTGAAGTAAGCCAAGACAGAAGCTGTGTCTTCAGAGTATTCATAATTTCTTAGCTGGAAATACTGAGTCACTCGGAAGCTCAAAAAACAGACAAAAAATAGTAATCTAAAAATACTAGTGTCAAACATAATACTTTTGTTACTTTTTTTTCTATTCTGATTTATAGAATAAGTGTAGAGTTATATTTTCAATGTTTTTCTCTCCCTGAAATTAAGGGTTAGAAACTTGGCTTTCTTTTTCAGTTGAAGTTATATTTTCATGTACTACCAGGACTGGTACGTAAGAAAAATAAGAAACGTGCAGGTAGAGGTAGTGACCAGAGAAAAAGAACAGCTAATTGCATCAATTAATGTTGCAAACTTGCAACAAAATGGACATAACTGTGGTCCCACTGGCCTTGTTCCAGTTATTCCCTTATTTTGAATTAATTTTCAAGCATTTAGAGACACTTTAATATTGCAAACTAAGTGGACCATAATAGGCACCTAATCGGAAACAAAAAAGAAAAATCTAGGTTATATGTTAGTACCACAGCATAAAGGGTCTGTCTTGCTAGGAAAGAAAAAATACCTTATGGTTCGAATTTACACGAAATCTGTCATAGAAGTATTGCATCAGCAAACAGTGATTCACAAATTTACACAGATCATAGAATCATAGCGTTTCTCAAGTTGGAAGGGACCCTTGAGAATCACTAAGTCCCAACTCCTGCTCCTCACAGGACTAACCTGAAAGTAAACCATATGACTAAGAGTGTCATCCAGACACATCTTGAATTCTGACGGGCTTGGTGCTGTGACCACTTTTCTTGGGGGTCTGTTCAGTGACAGGCCACCCTCTCAGTGAAGAACCTTTTCATAATGTCCAATCTGAACTTCCCTGACACAGCTTCATTCCATTTTCTTGTGTCCCATTGCTGGTCACCAGAGAGGGATCAGCACCTCCCCTGGTTCCCACCTTGAGGAAGTTGTAGACTGCAATGAGGTCTTAGCCCCTTAGCCTTCTCTTCTCCAAGCTGAGCAAACCAAGTGACCTCAGTCATTCCTCGTAAGTCTTGCCCTCGAGACATTTCACCATCTTGGTTGCCCTTCTGTGGACAGACTCTAGTAGTTTGATGACCTTCTTATATTGAGGCTCCCAAAACTGTACACAGTACTCAAGGTGAGGCTGCACCAGTGCAGTGTAGAATGGGACAATTGCCTCCCTCAATCATCTGTCTGTGTTGTGCTTGATGCACCCAAGGACATGATTGGCCCTTTTGGCTGCCAGGGCACACTGTTGACTCATATTCAAATTGCCATTAACCCAAACACCCAGATTTCTTTGCATGAGGCTGCCCTGCAGCCTCTTGCCCCCCAGTTTGTACCTATAACCAGAACTGCTCTGTCCCAGGTGCAGAATCCAGCACTTGCGCTTGTTAAACTTTGTATTNCAGTGCAGTGTAGAATGGGACAATTGCCTCCCTCAATCATCTGTCTGTGTTGTGCTTGATGCACCCAAGGACATGATTGGCCCTTTTGGCTGCCAGGGCACACTGTTGACTCATATTCAAATTGCCATTAACCCAAACACCCAGATTTCTTTGCATGAGGCTGCCCTGCAGCCTCTTGCCCCCCAGTTTGTACCTATAACCAGAACTGCTCTGTCCCAGGTGCAGAATCCAGCACTTGCGCTTGTTAAACTTTGTATTGTTGGTGATTGCTCAGCTCTCTAGTTTAGCCAGATCTCACTATAAGGCTTCTCTACCCTTGATGGAGTCCACAGCACCTCCTAGTTTAGTATCGTCAGCAAACTTACTGAATGTACATTTCATTCCTGCACCTGGATCATCTATAAAAATATTAGAGAGCACTGGCCCTAACATTGAGCCTTACAGAACCCCACAGGTGACTGGCCACCAGCCTGATGTAACCCTGTTTACTATAACTCTTTGAGCCTGACCTCAGCCAGTTGCTCACTCAAGGTATTATGGACATCTAGCTGTGTGCTGGACATTTTGTCCAGAAGGATGCTGTGATAGACAGTGTCAAAAGCTTTGCTAAAATCCAAGCCAGATCTACCAGCTTCCTGTGGTTGACTAGATGAGTAACCTTGTCATAAAAGGAAATTAAGGTGGTTAGGCAGGACTTCCCCTTGTGAACTATGGCTGGCTATCACCAATGACTGTGTTGTCTCTCTAACCTTCTCTGTAATTTTACCAAACATCAAAGTGAGACTGACAGGCCTGTAATTACCAGGGTCTTCCTTTTTACCCTTCTTGAAAACTGGGGCAACATTTGTCAGCTCCCAGTCAACTGGGACCTTTCCACACTCCCAAGACCATTGAAAAATAATAGAGAGAAGTTTCACAATAACATTGGCCAGCTCATTCAGTACCCTGGGATGATGAAATGAGAATAAGCACACAGGATGAATTTCGAAGAAGGTAGTGTCTATCTAAATCTTACAGCATACTCAAAGTAAACAATTAAGAGTACTTTTGCCATGATAAACAGTCCTGTAGTTAGCTTCATGTAACAAAAAAAAATCTGTTAAATTGTAAAAAACCTTTAGATATTTCCAGTTTTATACCACCCTGAAAGGCAGCAGCAGTTAGCTGTCTTAATGACAACGGGAAGTGTCAAATAAATATAGAAAGAGAAAAATATTCTGCATTGTTAATCTTGCAACCTCTTTATGAATAGACAAATGTCTTGTCTTTGGTAAGAACACAAAAAAGAGCTCAGTGTTACGGACACCAAACAATACTGCAACTTTAACCAAATAGTGCATTTGCGAGTATATGGTTGTGTTTCCTCTGTGGAGCAGACCATTTTATTCCTTTGTTGATGGATATATTTCTCTATCAGGAAAAAGCATTTGTTAAGATGACAGATGACCCTGTGCCATGTAAGCCATCCCATGATCAAAAAAGCCAAAATTGTGGCGGTGACACCAGCCATGAAGCCATATATTAGTAGACTGCACCCATCTGTTTCTTCTCATATCACTGCCCGCAACTGGAAGGAGAGTGGAGAAAATAACCTGTGCTCCCAATTCCCTCACCAACTGTAACCCAATATAACCATAAGCCGATACAAGCCCTAATAAGGACATGGTTACATTCACCTAAAAAAACCAAACCAAACCAAAACAAAACAAACAAACAAAAACAAACAAACAAACAAAAAAAAAAAAAAACAAACAAAAAAAAACCCCTTTATAGTTGCATTGCCTAGACATGGATCTGGTGAAGGAGTCTGTGGATGTAGTGAAGGAGTCTCTCAGAGTTGTAGTGTTCCTGTTAGTGTCACCTGGTGCAGTACACGATTTCTGATACATCAGTTGTTAAAACTCATGGTCGTTCATAATCATACAGGGAACGTGTCCTCCCATTTGTGTTTTTCTATTTCCCACTGGAAAAGAACTATGATAATATGTGTGTATATCAATGTAATTATCCCTAATCTAGACAGTCATAGACTTGAATTATTTAAGAAAGGCTTTAAGGGATATACTGAAAGAAAGAAAATGTGATAAATTTGAGAGCAGGTTTTTTTCTCAGGCCATTTCCTGTCTCAGGAGTGCTGACTTAGAACACTGGCACTAGTCAATGTGTAAAATAAAGCATGCATAGAAGAGTGTGGTCAGAAGTTAATTTCAGCAGCAGATAAAGCAGACACATTTGACTTGGTACTGAAGGGACCAGGAGCACGTACATTGGTATTTACAAGGTATCAGGGCTATAGTGTAGCAATGATCAGCTAAAGTAATAACCACTTACACTGACTGTGTCTAAGGTTCAGATGCAGAAAGATTAGTTCTTATTTGGGTCCTGATTTTTCATTTCACTGGGATAGAAACCTAGATGGGAACTAGGAAGTTAAATATCTTACTGAATTTAGATTTTCATCTTCTGAGAATCAGTGATGCAGGAGGCAAGGACTAGTCATTTCATTGTGTCACTCAGGAGCCACAAATCTGATTTAAACATGTGCCTAAGGGAATTAGGAGTCTGAGTACCAGTGTTAATTGGGTTGCAAATTATACTCACCTTTGTTTACTATTTGCTTTATCTTAAGTTTCTCTTGCTATATTGCATAGGTCTAGAAGTCAAGGATAAATGCTGTACCGCTTGTTCTGTAGATAATATCAGACTTAGAGATAAACCAGCACAACTGCTTTTGAAAACATAAAAAACATTAGCACCAGCAACATTTGCTTTCTGTGTTTACATATGTGTAGCGAAAATAAAAATATTCTGATTTCACACTATAGCTGGTATGGGCTGTCTAGTAACCAATGTGAGCAGACAGATTAAATCCAATTTCAGTGTTATATTAAGAAACATGCCTACTCTTTGACACAGTTGCACACAACATATTGCTCTTGGCAGCCTAAGTCTGCCATTAGAAATACAGAGCATATTATAATTACCATTTTTCTCTCTCACACACACACGTGCATAAAACCATTCAAGGGTAAGCTACTATTAAGTATTCCTGCTGTGCTCTAGTTAGAGCATAGCTGCAGATACAGTGGGTGTAAAGAGCCTCTGCCTCACTGAGACTGTGTATCACTAGTCAGCTCATGTGTAGTACTCTGCTTCTGGGAGAAGGAGTAAATCCACTGCTGGTCTCTTTGAGGGGCCTCGGTAAATTCCTGCTGAATCCCTGTGAGCAACACGATGTTATATGAGCATCCTGAAATGATCAAAGTAGTGAATTTGGAAACCAAAATTGGCAGTCCTGGCTTTGCCTTGTTTACTGATTGGTTTGGGACAAGTTCTATCACCAAAGGATCTGAGTTTCTTGAAAAGTTTATTACAATCTGTGGTTGCCATATATATGGCATTGTTTTTCTGTCTTACCCTGTTCCTTGAGAAGTGTGAGTTTAGTATTTTCAAAGAGATTTTGACTAGGGCCTTTTTTTTTTTCCCCAAATGGAATCACTGTTAAAGTGTGTTGAAAGCAAATGAAAAAGGTTCCTTACAGTTATGGAAGACAGTAGAGTTTATGATGGCCCTTATTTCTTAGAAGAAACTGTTTCATGGTCTTGAACCATTTCCCCATTAAATGTCTTCTCCTGTATAGGTGAGCTTTATCTTTATGGTGGAAGGTTCTACTGCAGTGGAAGAGAAAGCTCATGAGTGCAATCTTTATCTCAGAACTTGAGGTCATGTATTAGCTATGCTGGGCTTATGCCACAGGCCACTTTAAGCATAAAGACTACAGGCTAAGACCAAGTCATTTAATATATTTGATCTCATTCTTCCCATGTAGAAGATAAGAGGAACAATTTTTACCCAGACTTTTCAGTTTGACTTGACATCCTCAGGCAGAAAACAGTATATAAATGCAACAGTATTGTATGTTAATTTGTATTTGGCAGGGATTAAAAGCAGCAACTTGCACAGTATGAAATCTTAATGTTTGTAATATACTTGGGACCTATGTATAGTCAAGAAAGTGCATGCAAACAGAGCGCACCGTTTATCTGCTGTGACACATAAACACAAAGATATTATATAAAGCATATTAAAATTACTGCTTTTCCTAGCAAACACCAGTTTCTGTTATGCTTTGCCAAAACTGCAGATGAGAGAATTATTTCACAGGTTTTTCATGCCTGGATTGACTGTTGAAAAAGTATATAGGAGACTTTTGTTCCAGAAGAAGTATTCAGGATGAATCAATAAATCCTAATATCATCTATGCTGCTTTCTGCAGTCTCCATTTCCTTCTCAGGCTCTCATTACAAGGTTATTAGACTTCTACATTCCAGCCAAGTCAATTGGCACAGGCAGATTTTTTTCTTCTGTAGAAGGCTGTGAGTCATGTTTGGGAACTATAAGAAGATGACATCTGATGCTGTGATTTTTATTGGTTCTTAAAATACTAATTTCCTTGACAATACTAATTATTGCCTATTAGAAAAAGAATAAATAAAGGCATTCCAGTGGAATTATTGCAAAGTTCCTCTGATAAATAATTAAAAATATGTGCATTGCCATCCTGCAGAGGAAAGAAGGAATGAGTCCCTACTTTTCTTACTGCATTTGAGACTGAGATTGTGATTCCATGATGAACACATGCCAGTTTTAGATTCCTGTTTGGGATCGTATAAGCTGAAGTAATAGGATGCTAAGGGCTGATCCAGTATAAACTAACTATTGGTTCAACAGTGCAAAAAAATCCAACCAATCAAAACTAGTAGGAATGGATTTACTTGAACTTACACACCTTATGCAGAATCAGGTATTGTTCAGCCGCTTCATTCTAACTTGATGCTGGAAAATGTCACCTATTCTCACAGCTGGCATGAAGCCAGCATAAAACAATGCTGGAATGAGTTATTTATCATGTACAGTGGTTAATTTGACAGAAATGCAATTGCATCCACATGTCTGAACTAGATTGAATGTGCGCTTTTACGTTGTCAGGGGCACATAGATCAGATACTAGTGAGCATGCGGCCATAGCCTGGAAGGGACTGTCCTTTGGCAAGAACAAAAATACAGCCTAGCTGCAGGTAAAACTTCTCTTCCATGATCTCAGTAGAATTATATTACTGTTTTTCAAACGCACTCTCAAAGAGTGCTGTAAAAATGTAGTGCTATTTTTTAGCCACTCTATCCATACTCCAACCTCACATTTATTTGAGAATCCTAACCTTGAAGTTTAAAGAAGAGGAGAAAAAAAAACATGTTTACAGCCATTTGCTTCCCATCCCCTAAGAAAAGTAACCTTACTATGACAGAGAGTAGAGGGCAAGGTCTGCAATATTATCTGTGCACACACCTATCAATTTCAGAATCTGAATTGCCATTCTCTTGCAAAGGCAATAAACACAGTAATATGTCTTGGCTGAAAAGCAAGAAATATAATAGGTTTGCCAGGTAACAGACAAAAAAAAAATCTGCCTAGAAGATAAGCAGTAGGGTAATCTCATTACAAAAGAACATTCAGGAAATTAAAACTAAAAATGCAAAGTGAATATATTTAAGCTAAAGACTGTTAAACCCCCAAACATATTTGTATCAAAAGCAAAATGACAAATGAGTGTTCTAGGGTAATCCTCCTCTTTCAAAGTAGTGGTGGTTTCTGATGTTCTGTTGATATGTTTTCAGTCTCTTGATTAGATAAATCTTCTGCATAGATCTCACACCTTCTGTAGTAACAGCAAATATATGCTAGCAATAAAAATGTAGGGAGAAAGAAAAGAATCTCAATAAAAGAATATGTCTTCTAACGGCTCAACTGCCACACTATAAGGGCTTATACAGGAGATCTTTGTGGTTTGTAAACCATATTGTCTTTGTTCTTTATTGAACCCAAGAAAAACTAAAATAAATGTTTCTGACAAGAATACTAACAACACAATATTTGTTGATCATAGAAAAATAGAACAGTTTGGGTTGGAAGGGACCTTCAAAGGTCATCTAGTGCAACACCCCTGCAATGAGCAGGGACATCTTCAACTAGATCAGGTTGCTCAGAGCCCCCTGGAATGTTTCCAGGAATGGGGCATCTACCACCTCTCCAGGCAACCTGTTCCAGTATTTTACCACCCTCATTGTAAAAAATTTCTTCCTCGAGTATAGCCTGAATCTCCTCTCTTCTGGTTTAACACCATTACACGTTGTCCTGTCGTAACAGGCCTTGCTAAAAAGTCTGTCCCCATGTTTCTTATAGGCCACTTTTAAGTACTCGAAGGCTGCAATAAGGTCTCCCTGGAGCCTTCTCGTCTCCAGGCTGAACAACCCCAGCTCTCTCAGCCTGTCCTCGTAGGAGAGGTGTTCCAGCCCTCTGATCATATTGTGGCCTCCTCTGGACCCTCTCCAACAAGTCCACATCTTTCCTGTACTGAGGGCTCCAGACTTGGCCCAGTGCTCCAGGTGGGGTCTCACCAGAGTAGACTAGAGGGGAAAGAATCACCTCCCTTGACCTGCTGGCCATGCTGCTTTTGATGTAGCCCAGGTTATGGTTGCTTTTTGGGCTGTGAGCACACATTGCAGGCCCATGGCCAGCTTTTCATCCACCAGTACCCCCAAGTCCTTCTCCACAGGGCTGCTCTCCATCCCTTCATCCCCCAGCCTCTATTGAGACTGGGGGTTGCCCTGACCCAGGTGCAGGATCTTGCATTTGGCCTTGTTGAACTTCATGAGGTTCACATGGACCCACTTTTTGAGTTTGTCTAGTTCCCTCTAGATGGCATACTGTCCCTCAGGTATGCCAACTGCACCACTCAGCTTGGTGTCATCCACAAACTTGCTGAGGGTGCACTCATTCCCACTGTGTAACTGATGAAGATATTAAACAGTAGTGGTCCCAGTTTGGACCCCTGAGGGACACCACTTATGTCCAGCAGTGTCCATCCAGACTTTGAGCCGTTGACCTCTACCCTCTGGATGCAACCATCCAGCCAATTCTTTGTCCACCAAACACACCACCCGTCAAATCTATACCTCTCCAATTTAGAGACAAGGATGTTGTTGGGCACCCTGTTAAAGGGTCGGTAGCCTTTTGTTTGCCTGTTGATGTAGTTACTCCATTGTAGAAGGCCACTAGGTTGGTCAGGCAGGATTTGCCCTTGCTGAAGCCATGCTGGCTGTCTCGAATCACCTCTCTGTCCTCCATGTGCCTTAGCATAGCTTCTAGGAGGATCTGTTCCATGACCTTCTTAGGCACAGAGCTGAGGCTGAGAGGTCAGTAGTTCCCAGGGTCATCCTTTCTACCCTTTTTAAAAATGGGTGCAATGTTTCCCTTTTTCCAGTCACCAGAGATTTCAGTTGACTGCTGTGACTTCTCAAATATAATGGGAAGTGTTTTGGCAACTACATCAGTTCGCTCAGAACTCTGGGATGCATCTCGTCAGGTCCCATAGACTTATGTGTGGTCAGATTCCTCAAGTGGTCATGAACCTGACCCTCACTTACAGCAGGAGGTACTTTTCTCCCCCAGTCCCTCTCAGGCAGTTCACACACTCAAGAAGTGTGTGAAGAGAGCTTTCCCATGAAGACTGAGGCAAAGAAGTTGTTGAGTACTTCAGTCTTCTCTGTGTCCATTGTTACCAATTTACTAGTCTTGCTTATCAGGGAGGCTACACTTCCTTCGATCTTCCTTTTCTCGTTGACATACCTGTAGAAGCCTTTCTTGTAATTCTTTGTGTCCTTTGCCAAGTTCAGCTCCAGCTGCGCCTTGGCCTTCCTGACCCCACCTCTGCACAACGGGGCAGTGTCCCTGTACTCTATGTGAACAACTATTAAAAACTGCCATCTTTAAAATTTTTTTTTTTCATTTTTCTTTTTTTGTACTCGTGTGTAAATGGAAATTTATAGTTTGACTAACAAATCTCTATCTTCTCGAGGTCGTGTTACCTGTACTCAAAAGAAATAAAAAATACTAAGGGATTTAGAAGTAATTCCTTTCAACTCTCTCAGTCTAAACAGACCTGTTACTTTATGTTCATTATGGATTTAAAATATTTCCGTGAAGAGCAGTGTCATTGTGCTGGATTTCATCAGTGAGGAGGTTTGCGTGCTATGACTGTTTACCACGTGAGCCTTGCTGTGTCAGTGATGACTGGATATCACCACATGGTTAAATGCCAGTATGCAGCCAGGTTGTTTGTGTTTCACTGTTTCATGAGTCACTTTATCTCTCACTCATGCTGACCGCTTCTCACTGTTCTTGCAGCAATAGTTTGTCAGTAGTACCTTATGTCTTAGCTGTGCAGCAAAGTATTCAGCAGATGGAAATTAGGCTCCTTTGACCCCGTCTTGTCCAAATGCAGTTTTGGTGCTGCACTTGTCCAGGCCTTGGAGTTCCCAGTCAGTTTCTAAGAAGAAAAAAAAAAATATATGTATTGTGTCCATCAGTGTCCATCCAGACATTGAGCTATTCACCACTACCCTCTGGATGCAACCACCCAGCCAATTCTTCATCCACCAAACACACCACCTGTCAAATCTATATCTCTCCAATATTTCTGTAACCACAGTACTAGAAGTTTTCTTACTCCAAACTTTGAATACAGATATTTTTGGTCTTAGCTCTGGAATGAGCCCTGCTCTAATCTCCAGGAAAATACCTTTTCTTACTTATAATTCTGCAGTCACTGTGGATGGTTCTAGGACTACAGTGCATTACTTTCCAGCTAGCTATAGTTTGTTTCTTGAGATCAGGAGTGGTGCTGCATAGCATGAAACTTTTCCAAGAGACGGATTCTTCTTTTCAGTCCTAGGCAATACTTATTTCTCTTCTGCCTTTTTAATTTTATTTAGAGTCAGTTGCTGGCAATGAAAGGCTAGTTTTGGCTGAAGCTACTACTGCAAAAACTTATGCCAAAACTACAAAATGTGCCTGGGAGAAGTATGTCAGATACATATGGCTAAGGGACCATGCACAATTTACAGAAGAGCAGTGTAATGTGGCACACAGCAATGGCTGTATAGCATCCGCCCGATATCTCATTATGTACCAGGACAAAAAGCTGTTACGTATAATATCCAGAAGGAACATACATACCTTGGGCAAATACCTGCAGTCCATGCTGTGAACAGTGACTCATAATGAACTCAGAACTGGCTGTATGAATATAACTTCAACATGCCGACTAATTTAGAATAATTATACCAACAAATATCACTTCAAAATTAAGCTTTTGTTTGCATGTCACTTCATTGGATCTTTTAATTGTCCAAGACATTGTTACAGGGAAGCAGACCATCTCTCAAGTTGGCCCATGCAAGTTGTTAAAGACACAACTCTTCAGGCAGCCTGGGAGACAAATATTGGGGGATTGTCACTTCAAATACCAGTCACTGACAGTTCAAAGGAATAGATGACCTTACGATTCAACCACTTATCCCAAATATTTCTCAGTGCAAACTAAATTAAGCTGAAAGCAAATAAAAGTAGGTAGTTACAAAATCCAGAAGAGGCCACAAGACTGCAAGGAACAGGTGAATAAAAAAAAATCCTGTTCTGATGGTTCTGCTAACAAGCTTCTATATGATTAGGCGAACAAGCTGGCAAGTGCTTCATACTGTTCCTGTTTGAGGATCATGGCTCTCATCCAACCCTTACATTTTCAGGCTGTATCATGGGAAGAGATCCTAAACCCAGCAAATCCTACTCTGTCTTTATAGTCCAGATAAGTCTTTGGAACATGGTATCGCCTAAACCCTCTCCTCCTTATACATTGATCTCACCTGGTTTAGACATTTAGAATGGTAAAAACAGGTAGAAACATGCCTCTTAGATACATTTGGGTCCCTTTGTGATCAAAAAAATGACATAGGGCTTTTCAGGGAATGATTCATTTGCTTTATTTTAGACACCTATATTCAGATGAATCACTCTCTAGGAATACTTCTTTCTTTCTAGTGCTTATAAAGGAAGTCCAGGGTGACCAGCTCATAGGTAGACATCTGCATTATTTGTCAATAAATCCTTATTTTACAAACCTTTCCCATGGCTGCCCAAGCCTTCAGTAACCTCTGATAGCTGTATAGAGCATAATATTCTTTCCTGCAGGTCTGGAAAAAGTTTAATCCCAAAGCTTTCTTATGTATGAGCTTCATAGTTCATATATGTACATGTTAATCCTAATTGATCAAATTAAGTGATCAACAGTTGTGCATTAAATTAATGACAGGGCTTTGTTTGTAAACAGGCACTACAATGAGTGGTGCTATTGTCAGATCCTGTACTGGTAAACAGGGTGCAGTTCAACAGCTTCCCTGCTTCAGTCATTCAGTGCCTTTTTCTAACAAAGGTTCTTTCCTCCTTTTCTTGAAATAAAGGCAGCATATTTTTTTAGCTGCTTCTGGTCATTACAGTTGAACTTCAGATTGTTTCACAAAAAGAGCCTATGGTAACTTCATCTGTCTTGTTATTATAGTGTAAATTGAAGCTGCAACTGTTACCTATGTTATGTCCTTAACTGTCATGTAAAGTTGTATTTGGAAACAGAAACGAAGAGCTCCAAAGAGAAAATGTCAGTATATGAGGAAGGAGCAGACTGAAAGCGTAACAGTGAACATTTTTTTCCTGTTGGAAATAACATCCTTATCGAATCTTGAGAAAAAGTCCTGAGATCCTAAAAAAAGAGTCTTCCTGCATCCCACCTCCCCTCCCTTTTATTTTTTGTTGGAAATAACTTTTTAGAAGTCAGTGTAACTGAAAATAAATCTTTTTCTCAAATCGTGTCTTTCATCCTATGTTGGGCATTTCAAGAATATCATCGCCTTCCTATTCCTCTGAGAATAACTAAACCCTAGTTGTAACTTGCATACCAGATAGAAGAATTTTACATGAAAGAAAAGTTTCTAAACCAGTTTAAAGGGACTGAGAAAAATGTGAAAACAGATCAGAAAAGAGAACAAAAATTATTCTAGGTATTTCTAAAAAAGCCTTTGCAAATACATTAAAAGTAGAGGTGAAGTGTCATCTTTTATCAAGGAGGGTATCTGGCTGTAGGAACTGACTTCCAAATATAGACTTACAAACAGACTCCTCTCAGAAACTTGTAATTCAAGACCAAATTCTCGTCTAGAAGATGTATGATTTTTAGACATGGGCTCTCAGTCTTAAATTACCAGGTAACTGAATTAAGTTCTATGTCTTTTGTTATATGCCAGATCAGATTAGGTAGTCACAAGCCCTTATGACTTGAAGAATCTATGAAAACTGCAACTCTTGCACAACTGGCAAAGTACTGTACACATCACTTCAGCATCATGGCTCTAAAACAGGGATGTCAAACTCATTTTCACTGGGGGCCACATCAGCCTTGT
Source organism: Pampusana beccarii (assembly GCA_013399365.1). Lineage (NCBI taxonomy): Eukaryota > Metazoa > Chordata > Aves > Columbiformes > Columbidae > Pampusana > Pampusana beccarii. The sequence continues at coordinate 169,067 of VWYH01002403.1, read as the reverse complement.
GGTTGCCTTCAAAGAGCTGAATGTAATTTTAGGATTCAGCCCACGAGCCTTGTGTTTGCCACTTGGTTATGTACATTGTACTCCTTTGTCACTGACACTTGTCTCATAACACAGAAGACATACTGTTTTTTCTCCTTGAAATACAAATGTGTACTTGCTTTCCCATCTGTCATTACATTCCCTTCCTTCTGCATCAGTCTTTCTCTTATTGGACATTTTGGGATTCAGATTGTTCCAGCAAAGATGGTATGGTGCACCACCTGAGTAAAAGACCAGGATGTCCTTTAGGACCAGGTTAAATAATAGTCAGGCCCTCTCAAACAGACTCAACTTTCCTTCAAATCCCCTTCCCCATAAGCAGTAGTCACTCTTTCTTCATCAATTCTCCCCCTCCATCTATCCCAGTAACATTCTCCTTATTCCCCCATGGCCAGTTCCTTGGACAGCAACATTATCCTTAATGCCGTTCCCCAGCATGAACGTTCTCATTCTTCCATGATGGAATAAGGAGAATGTTACTTTGGGGGTGGACTTGCCTACTGGTACTCTCTTTTTATCACCCCCAATGAGGAACATTCTCCTTATTCCACCATCCCCCCCTGCCCCAGTTCGCTTTACTTCACCATTACAAATCCTAGCAGGCGGTTTCCTTCTTACCCCATCCGCTCAAGCCATCCCCCCTTAAAGGGGTATTCCCAAATGGGCAGTCACATTTCGTTTGATGAATTAGCCACATACATGAACTTTAGCAAATGGCTGGGACTGAGGGACTATGCCTAACTACTGCTCACGCCCCAGAGCCGTCCTGTTATTAAATGACATATTATTAAATGACATTAGCATGTCATTGTGCAAGCGCGGCCACCGCTGCTGGACAACAGAACTGGCCGTATCCATGGAAAACAATGTAGAATTCATGAGTGGGACCCTGGCTGCTGGTTACAAAACACCTTTTAACAGGTACTTTTTAAAAATAACATGTAATTGCTAAAGTTCATGTATTTGGCTAATTTATTAAAAAATTAAATGAAGTATTTACCCAGTTGAGAGTACCCCTTTAAGCCCCACTCGCCCGCCTGCCTTGTGTAATTCGTGTATTTCTTGTCTTTCAGTGCCCCAGGGCAGTCACTGGTGTCCCCCATCAGTCTCACCCATTACTCTTCTTACACAGACTCACCGCTCTCCTGTAGCCACAGCTCCACCTCCCACCGTTCTCCTGCTCCTGCAGCGCAACACGTGTCACACACGCTGCACACGTGTCACACACGCTGCACACGTGTCACACACGCTGCACACGTGACCAGCGCTAGCAGGAGCCTGGGGACTAGGAGCTCGGCACTGCTGCTGGATAGAAACAAGGTACCAGGCTGGATAAAACAAGGTGGAGGGCCGGATTCAGGCCGCAGGCTGTGTCTGACACATGTGCGCTAAAACTTGCAGTCCAGGAGAGGATCGCTTAGTAAGCTTGCTCTTCCTTGTTCTCACCTACCTTCACTCTTGAACTGGAAGAACGTAGAGGGTTCTGTATCTTTGCCACACTTGTGTAAGTAAGGTCCATTGCTTGCGTGGAACAGAGTGTTGCTGCCTTCTAAGTGCTGTCAGCAAGTGCTTGTGAGCATTAGGAGACAGGGTTTCTGGCAATAGCAAAATGCTGCTGAGCATCTAGTTGTTTGTATCTTTAATCTTCACAGCTCATAGACGAAAGCTCCAACAGAGTCCTCATCTCAGCAGAAAAATGGAAGACAGTGAGGCAAGATGCTGCTTTTTGGGCTTTAGCCTGCTCTGAGCCATGCTGCAGCCTCTACTGAGAGCCAGGCTCAGCCCTGGTTGCCTAATTCCAGTTTTTACCCTGCTTGCAAAAGGCAAGATATAAGATTCTCTCTATCATGCTTTCCTTCCTCAGTGCCAGGAATATCTGGATGGCATTAGCCCCAGCTGAACTCAGACTTCATTTACTGGCAGTTGCAATCCAACAGCTGCTGCCTTTTACAGCTGATGGACATGTTCTTTACCACGAGTCAGAATGTCCTGTTGCCTCCTGAGCTTTCCTCAGGCAGTGTTTTGTGCCTATGGGAAATGTTTCCTCCTGGCTTGCAGTAATTCCACCCTACTGTGAATACAGGTTAAAGGTGTTCTGCCCCCCCTGCTTTTGATTTCTGTCTACTACTGATTTCAGAGCGATGCAAGTGTCAAGGGATCTAGAACTCCCCCTTTTCCTAAAATCAACTAATCCCTACTCTTCAACAAAAACACATAAGGAACTGTAAAAGCTTGAAGGAAAAAAAGATGGGAAAATAATGGGAGGATAAGCTGTAGGCTCAAATAACTCTGTATAGTCCCTTTAAAACAGGATATTTTATATGGACAGAAGGCAGTAGCTTTTCATAATTAATTGTTCACATGTATAACAGAGCCATAAATTGTTTAATATGTTTCTGAAGATAAACAGTCTTGTTCAAAAGGGAAGCTTGAATGAACATAAGGACTCAGCGGCCCCTAAAGATCAGTCAGACCTTATTTGGGTACTAGAAGCTTGTAGGGTTTGAGCATCTCCTCTGGGCACTTAACGTTTGAAAGTGTTTCTGCAACATTGTTTATATTCTGCAAATTGGAAAGCAAAACCAGTTATTAAGAACAGTAGAATATTATGACAGAAATTAAATTGCTTGTCTATTGAAATGTCAAGAAATGTTTATTGCCATGTAATTCAACACAATTCAACAATGATTCGTGAACCATATGTATATATTGTACTGCAAGTCTGACCAATACAGTTAGTAAATGTAAGAAAGCTCCTAGTCTTACTATTTCAGATTTTATAGTTTTTTATACCAACCAAAACATGTAATTATATGTAAGATAATATGCTGTTAACTAAGTATTTCCATTAATACAACCAATGCATTCTTGTTATATATTTTGCCAGAAGTTTTGAGGTCTTAGAAAGTCAAAACATTAGTTATTTTTCATAAACCTGTTTTATGCATGAAGTTATACTGAAGTCTTATACAAAGAAGCCTGAAATTTCATATAACTTAAGTAAAACTGCTCTCAAAGCCATAAATTACTTTAAATTCTGAAAATACGTGTTATCAAATACTTTACAATAATGCATTCAAATCATCATGTAGAGGTTAATTGGACAGATACCAGTGGTTAATCTTTGTTAATTTGGAAAATTACTAGAAATAATTTACAGTTATTTTAAGTCTAATACTTTAATACATCAGGAAATTTTATGATAAAATTGACCATTAACTTTATTATCTGAAAAATTATTTGTAGATAAAACTAGTGTTTAAATGATGAAAATAATTATATTTGTTAGCATTTGAATTAACTTTGATTCTACAGTTTTACTGAAGGTCATAGAGTTTAATTGACATTGATGAAGTCTTATATTCAAGTGACCTATGGTTGACATTAATAATGACAAAAACTTCTTTCTGTTAGAAGAGGATTACCGTGGTGGACCTTAAATAACTCAGCATTTTCAGTGAGATGACCTTGTTATTTGCATTATTCATGTATTTCCAACAGTAAATATGAAGGAATATCAAGAAATACTGCTGACACTGAGATGCCCATAACTCATGTTGAATTGACAAGTGTTTAAAGGAACAAACAGTCTATATAAGTGTACTATGGTAGTCTATGCCCATTCTAGTCTGAGTAAATTTTTAGGAATGCTTCCCAAGCTTTTAATATGTTGTTGTTGTTGTTTGAAGCTTCTTTGCTATGTTCAAAAGGTGCAAGAAATACGAAATTGGTAAAATGCAGTGAAGAGATTAATCAAAACAGTGGGAAGAAAAGATATGTGTGTATGCTTGTGTGAACACACTTCAGTAAATAAATGGCAGGAGTACTCAAAATACGATAATTTTAGCCGCAGTGCCAGAACTTAGTATCATGGCATCATGGACACTGTGACAGAGAAGTAAAGGGAGGTGCTGAAGTTTTCCAGCATGAGACAGAAAGGAGTAAGGAAACTGGCAAAGATTCTAGGAGGGAATGACAGTGGACAGGCTTGGGGACTCATATTTGTTCAGTCTGTATTGAAGAGATCCAAGCATTTGCAAATCTTTAGGCAGTATGTAGCATTTTCTTTTATCCTTTTTGAATCTGCCAACCAAATGGCTGCAGAGCAGTTGTCTGCAAATTCAGCAATGTGTTTTTATCTCACCAGGTACATGTAACAGTAGCACTAAACAGATGAAACACTGATGTAGTTTCTTGGGCATGTGTATCAGTAGCATACCAATATACTGGCCTTTGTTTTAAAAACAACATGAGGGCTGAGGGATGGTGAGCCAAACAGTATATTTTGTAAAACTAGCCTTCTACTTGTTTGCTAGAGTATTAGGAGTGTGCGAGAATATTTAGACATTTCAGCATTTTCAGGGTTTTCTTTTTAGCCAGAATACCTAGAAACATTAATTATAAACAAACAAAGAAACAAACCCGCCACAAATTAACGAATTCAGACAGTAACTAGATGCTGCTACTGTTTACTTAAGAAACCATCAGCTATAAAAATCCAAGCAGTTAGAAATATGAACATCCATATGCTTAGATGCAAATTAATGCTTCTATGGCAAGTGTCTCACATCCTCTTCATGCAAATGAAGTCAAAGCCAATTTTGTTGTTGACTTCAGAGAGAGGTAAGTACTCACCCTCCAGAATAAAGCTATCAACATCTCTACATTTTAAACCTATATGCACATCTCCCAGAGGTAAGCAAACTGATGCATGCTCTCTACCTGGAGCCTAAAAATTATGGTAAAATTCTGGGCATGAGATCAACCCCAATTCCTTGCACAGTCCTCTTGTTTGAAATGTGTTCTTATTGTGTAGTCTTCAGCATGAAATGTCTGCCGCCCTTACTCCAGAGCCTCAGTTTGTTTTCTCTGTACCCCCTTTCCTCTTTGCTGTCCATAGGCATAGGCAAACACAGAAGAACAAATGGCCTTTTTGGGAGGGGCTGTGTTTTGCAGTGTGCACGCTGGGGAAATAAGAGAGTATCGTATGAAAGATAATAGGTATCGGCTCTGAAGCACAGTACAGATGGGGGGAAAAGCAAAGAATGCTGGCTGAGGATGACCTCCAAGTTAACCCTTAGAAGCAATATATATATGAGCTTAATCTGCACACTGCGGAAGTAATTGAGCTCATATTTTAAGGCACTAGCAAAGAAATCAGCATCCTCTGCTTAGTGAATGCAATTTTTTTTCTAGTTAGTTTAGTAAAATTGCCATACGTGGTTCATTTCTTGGTTAGGTTTTTGCTTGTTTTCTTTTTGATGGAATGTTAGTATCTGACAGGTGAAACAACTGTTATTTTTCTGGACATGTTTAACAAACGTTAATGAATCCTGATTGTGTCAAAGAATGTTGCACTGTTATTGCTGAAAGGAAACCTCAACAGTTTAAATTAATCAATTTAATAAATGAATTAATAAATAACCTTTAATTAAAACTATGTTGCAGAAAAAATTCTAAGTATGAAGGAAGCATTCTTCAAAATTGTAGCAACTTGATATCTAGTCTTCCAGAAAGAGGCTGGCAAGGGCTTTTTTCTGTATAGAAGAAAATGATGCATGTAAATGGGTGTATAGATAGATGTAACATTTTGAGGTTACATTCATCCAATACTATTTCCTTGTTATGCTTAGTTTACCAGCAAAACTAGAAATTATTTTTCATTTGTTTCCTGCTACTCTTAGCCCTGAAGGGTCAGGCTAGTTTATGAAAATCAAACTCTACTGTCTTTTTGGCTCTATCTATTCTCATTTTGAAATTGCCAACATGAAGAAATCCATGATCATACCGTTTTTCATTATGAGGCTGTTGTTTATAATTTATGAAGCAGAAGGGTACTGGTTTTTGTTTGTTTGCTTGTTTTCTTCTCCGTAAGCTTCACTGACCCTGTAGGTCTGAGAACAATAATAATTTTGACTGATAATCTGAATAAACAAAATTTTGCAGTCATAGGCGGAGAACACTTTAAAGAAGTAAGGTTTTGAACCTAATACTTTAAAGATATCTTTCTTTTCCAATAGTAAATACACTACATTTTAAATATCAGGATTAATTCAGCCATTGATGTTTACAGGTTATGACAGCAACATGCTTCAGTTTTGGGGCCTATGATTCCTGTTTGGTGAATGCCTGGTCATTTTTTATTATGACTTTTCAGTTTGTAAACTTACTGTTTGGCTTACTAGCCTCTTCCTGAGCTGAAAATAATTGTCACTTGAAGTGTTCATTGTCAAGCACTCTACTGACTTGGCAGACAGAACAGCAGTGTGTTTTCACAGAAGATGCACGTTTGGGGAAGACAGAATCCCCTGGTCTCTAAGCTGGCAGACGTGAAAGCACAGCTTTCTAGGAGAGGAATCACATACTGTTTTTTCAAGGAGCTGTGAAACATTAATTCTGGAGCAGTAGTAATCTTTGACTTGGGAGTAGGTTGCAGGTCTTTAGCCTGAAGTCTGAAGCTCTCTGGGTCTGTTAAAAGATCCCGCAAATCTCTTCCTAATAAATTACATACTCCAGTGCCTCTTCATAGTGCTCAGACGGCTATGTTCACCAAACTTTGCCATGAGTACGTGCATTGGAGTGAAGGGCTGGCACAGTTCTCTTCCCCTTGAGAAAGGTGATGCAAATGACACTATGGAGTGTGATAAAGGGAGAACCCAGGGAAAGATGGGGTGCTGCCACTACACCACAACTGTGGTGCCTCGCTTGTCTTGGGAAGATTTGGGCCTGTTGTATATTGTACAATATGCTTCTTGTGCTCCTGTGTTTGAGTGAAGCATTAGACTAAAAAACCTCACAGATTTGTAGTCAACTCTTCTATGCGTTTGCAGACAATTAATTCATGTGATGGGAGGAGGGATGACATCTCACTCACCTTTGCTAGTAGAAGAATGTATGTGGCTCATCCATCAGTGTTCGTTATTACAGCATGGACCAGGACAAATAAAAGCATGGACAGGTTGTAAGTTCACTCAGCCATCTTTCTGAGTTGTCCTAAGGAAATGTGACCTCTCTGTGGGCCCAATTCACTTGGGCACAACTTCATGTTAAATGTAACTACATGATAAGGCTATATCAATATGGGAGCTGACTCATCTCTGCCCAGTCTTAAGCAAAAGTGAAATGAATATGCAAGTGTCTGTACTCACCTAGACAGACAAAAATTGTGCCTTGTGGAATGCTGTTGTGGAAGGTTAGGTGGGAGGAAGTTAAGTGTTTGTCTTTGGCAAGGTCACAACTATAAATAGAGACACACAGAAGTGGCTGGACTCCCTGAAGACTTTGAAGGTCTCCAGCGATTCCGGCACAATTCACAGTGTCCAGTCAACCTAAAATTTCGTTGTTCAATAAATAAACTTGTCCATGTAAAATTGCATAATTCCAACTGAAAGAGAGCAACTTTCTTTACTTTAATCTTCATCAATTGACAAATACTTGTGTTTTTTGGTTTCGTTTTCATGTTGTTTGTATTTAGGTGTTTTGTTTTGTTTTGTTTTTTCTTTGTTTGTTTGTTTTTCTCTTTCAGAGAATGTTCACATACAGCAATTACTAGTGCATCTTCAGTGTTAAAATAGCACAGATATCTGAAATGCTGGTATGGGTAGACAGTCTTTTTTTCATTGTTTTGCTTCTTAGAATCAGCTAAATCTCAACTTGAAGGGTTGTAGGATATTAAGATAGCTAATATTGGGTCAAAATTTTTACGTACAAATTTGGGTATTCCAATTGGTTTACCATACCTATACCCTGCAATAATGCATCTCATTATATAGTGCCCATGAAATATAAAAGCAATTTTATTCTACTTCCTGTCTTACAAATATGCTCTGGAGAATGGCAAAGGTTGTTTTATAACACTATTAGTAAAACTTTCAGGAATCACAACTGTCATCATGAAATCACTAAACAATTCTGAATTCCTATGTATGATGTGACCTGGTGAGTCATAACAAACTAAACTATACAGTTTTTATTTGAACATTTGCAGATATTAATTCGTTATTGTGATTTTAATATTATGTGCCTTATTTTTTTTCAATTTTTTTCTTCTTCTAACTTAACTGGTAATGAGAAGGGAGGGCACCTAGTAACAGTGTTTATAATAAGTTGTATGGCAGATAGGAGTTTAAAAAAAGCATCAGTTTTCCCTTGGAGTCTAATTACTTGTTGCTTTATTACTTCTGGAAAATCTGAAGCTCTTCAGTTAGCTGCCACCTCTTAAAATAGATACCAGAGCTAAAACTTATAGATGCCTGTTACTGACCTGGGGGTTTAAGGGCAAGGAAAGGCAAGTACTGAGAAGGCAGTGAAATTTGTGGCTGCAATATGGATGGATGATAGTGCTGCATGGGTTGTGCTTCTGCAGATATCAGCCCGTATTCCCTAGGCTGTTAGGCAAGTTGAGTTGTCTGTATGTATGAACTGGACTCCAGTTTGAAATAAGACAAATTAGAACTTAAGTTAACGTTCCGAAAGCAGATTCCACATTGGATTGGGAGAAGTATGTATGAGCGGAAGGAACGGGTAGCCAAAGTAATACAAAGATTGTCTCAGCTGCCTCCTAACCTGTTCAGTGGCCTGCAGGAGAATACAGTGACAGAAGGCTGTAGCATCACTGTTTCTTGAGCTTACTGCCTTCTTTTTCCATCTTGGCTGTGTTGGTAGGAGAATCTTCCCTTTTACTCTTCCTTTGTGATTATGAAAATGGTGCTATTTGCATGCTACTTTTCTTCTCTACTTAAAAATCCACTGGTTGCTAAATAAAAGGCACAGAAGTTAGTCCAACTACTGCAGCACTATGAACTGGCTACTTTTCCACTAAAAGCAAGAAACTTGGACAGTAGCCTGTTAGAGGGAGTTTTCTTCAGCCAAGACTGATATATGTGAAATACATGAAGCTGCTGCATCTTCCACTACATGTTACCTCGAGGTTCAAACAATTTGTGTATCCATCAGGCACAATCTAAAGCTTCATAGTATTACATGCTACTGACCTAAAATCACCTGAACTGATGTGGAGATTCAGCCGAGATTTCAGTGTGTCTTATTAGAACCGAAATTAGATGTCCAACTGTGTTTTGGTGCTTGGTAATACATTCTGGTTTGGCATAAACATGTGGCTAGTCATCTTCAGTCATTTTAAAATGAATTGAAATATATGTGTGTGTAATACTGAATGCCTATGTAAATACTTACAGGATTGAGGAAATCAATCCCAGCATACCTAAAACTTTGTGCTCCCGGAGCAATGAATGCTTGTGCAGATTTGCATGCACCTTGTCCCTGGAGATACTGTTGATGCTGTTTCACTCTCTGATTGTGTCAATTTGGTCTGTCGTCCTTTGGATTTAAACTTGTTTTAAACTAACGTGCTTCTAATGGAATTAGCCCAAATCCATTATTGTGGTAACTTCTGAGTCTTAAAAGTACTCATTCTTCACCAAATCTGCTTATTCTTACAGCATAAGGCACCTTGCTTTCTCATGAAAGGGTATGTCTGTTCAGTTCAGACTGATGTGTCATGAAATTTGCCAGTAGACTCAATAGGATTTTTTTGTAGCAGCAAGTATAATGATTCAGAAAGTATGGATTTATTCTAATACTGTTTATAAATTAAAAAACAATAATACTTGCTGCTGGAGGTGATGTGACTTAAGATTACATCACCTTAATAAGCGTCATTGAAACAAAAATGGATAATGTAAAATCAGACAGAAAATGTAAGCCTGCCTTCCTTCCTTCCTTCCTTCCTTCCTTCCTTCCTTCCTTCCTTCCGTCCGTCCGTTTCTGGAAAGCTTAGGGGCATTATGACTTTTAAAACCCGGCTTTCTAGTGATTAAAAAGCAAGTTGTTGCTACTGCATAGGAATTGGATGTTTAGCAATTGTTCAATTTATTTTCCAGCTTCAGTAAAAAAAGCAATATTTGCGACACTGAAAAATGTGTCCTTAACATTGTCTATTACTGTACCTTCTAAGTGTACAAGTTTGTTATAGCTATCTTCTCATTTTTTACATTGGCCTTCTTTGCCCTGGGTGGAAAAAAATAGAGCCAGTAATGACATGTATTATAAAGATTAATCAACCATAAAGACTATAATTGAACACACAAGTGTAGTCATTACTTGATTAATTACTTCAATAAAATAATCAGTCTTCCACATACATCAGAATAATATTCAGTTGTGACTAGAAGAGAGTGTGTGGAGACCAGGACTGCCTTCAATTCTTACATTAGGCTTTTCTCTTTCCTTCTGTTTGGTTACAGGACCTGCTTTTATTTGAATGTTTCACTTGAATGAACTTGCTTGCTTTCCCAGCAGAATTCTGTCATCCTAACTTTATCCTTAAGAATAAATACTGAAATCTCCCATGTGAACTTTTACATTGCATATGTTACCTGGTGACCTAATGAGTATATATGGAAAAGTTCTTTCTAAGGAAGTGTGTAGAAAATGTCACCCACGGGGGTTAGACAGAAGTTCATAGACAAAATTGTTATTCTTATAGATTGAAAGGGCTATTAAGTGAGAGATTATTGTACTCTTAAGTTTCCATTCCTAAATCATGTTTCCTAAAACTGAAACCTGGTGATTCAGGCTGCGCAGCAATTAATCCATTGCTGCATCTTTATCTCCGTACTGGATCTCAAGCTCATGAGAGTTTTTCTTCCTGTAACCTATAAGGGAAAGGTGGAACAAGTCTGCATATTTATGAACAAGATGAAGAAGTAAGTCTAGCTCAGATGATTTTGAAGCAGAGAAGTTGTATGCACAAGTCTTGATGCTTTAGATTGGGAGATGTATTCTGATATCAATTGCTGTAATGTTTTTACATAAGGAAGATGAATTCATTCCGCAGTGGTTAACTACAGTACAATGATTTAACAATAATGTTAAATAATCAGGCTGACACATACTCTGTGTGGTTCAGTGTTTGAGCCATGGTCAAACCCAAGTGAGCACTGAAACTGAAGAAGTAGCCCTTAATGGTTGCTGCTTAGTGATGAGAGTTCACGTTAGTCTTCTAGCATTTCAGGAGCCATAGGAATTGACTTAGTGTGCATTTATATTTGTGTATTATGGAGGGAAATTTGACAGCATGGACTTCCTGACATACTGAATATAAGCTTACCATGCATCCATCTAATATACCCAGTGTAGTGAATGCCTTGTTTAGTCATTACACATAAGAGCATCCTATACAACATCCAATTTCCAGTTGCTCCTAACTATGTTATTTCTCAAAGTTTTTTAAACTAATAAAATATTATTTCTTCCTTGACATGGCTCTGATTGTCAAGTTCAGCTTTCTACAAGTCTATTTTTTGGAGTTACTTAAGCACTAAAAATGCTGACTTTTTAAAGTATTGTTGATTAGTACAGAAAATTTACAGACTGCTGTAAACTGATTTAGTGCTTCAGAAAGCCTGGAGAAATATGTAGGAAAAGTGTGTATCTTTATGTTTTCCTCTATTTTTCTTCTTCTTACTAGGTTTATGTTGGGGTCTGGTCTGGGAAGCCGGAAGCCAGAGAGATTCTTTTGTGTTGCCCGGAGAGAGATTAAGACACAAATGAGGTCAGATGCCACTTAACTAGGGAACTTTATTGAACGCTTATGAAGAAGATAGTGATAGGACAGGGAGGAAAAGGCAGAAAAGTAGGAAACTTAGCACCCAGCTGGGACAGGTTTGCAAGAGAAAGTTCACCGCCACGGATCCAGGATCCAGTCAGCTTCAGCAGGCGGGGCGGTGCATCTCAGGAAGGCAGCTTGTCCCTCACTCACAGGTGTACCCTGAGATGTACACGTGATGCTGGGTGGTGGTGGTGGGGATCTCCAGGTTGCGCGCGTGCTGTGTGGGTCTTTTATGCATGGGCTGCCCAGTCCACACCTTTGCACATGCTCTCGGTCCTGGCACGCCAGTCCCATGCAGCTCGGTCCCCACGCATGCTCTGGCGGGGGCAGGTGATTTGCTCGTGGCCAGGCAAGTCTCCCATGGCTTGTAGCCCGGCGGGTTCCCCGCGGGACATGTCCCCTGTTGCCTGTAGCTAGACAGGTTTCCTGAGGCTCGTAGCTGGGCAGGCTTCTGGGGAGTGGTGTCGTCGTTTGTGGCAGAGACAGGAGCAAACAAATTTTGAGACGCTTAACTCAAAATGCGGTCCCTGACAGTTCATTATTATCACAGTATCACAGTATGCTAGGGATTGGAAGGGACCTCGAAAGATCATCTAGTCCAATCCCCCTGCTGGAGCAGGAACACCCAGATGAGGTTACACAGGAAGGCGTCCAGGTGGGTTTTGGATGTCTCCAGAGAAGGAGACTCCACAACCTCCCTGGGCAGCCTGTTCCAGTGCTCTGTCTCACTCACTGAGAAGTTTCTTCTCAAATTTAAGTGGAACCTCTTGTGTTCCAACTTGATTCCATTACCCCTTGTCCTATCATTGTTTGCCGCTGAGAAGAGCCTGCCTCCATCCTCATGGCTCTCCCCCTTTATATATTTATGAACACTAATAAGGTCACCCCTTAGTCTCCTCTTCTCCAAACTAAAGAGACCCAGCTCCCTCAGTCTTTCCTCATAAGGGAGGAAAGCTCCACTCCCTTCATCATCTTAGTTGCCCTACGCTGGACTCCCTCCAGCAGTTCCCTGTCCTTCTTGAACTGAGGGGCCCAGAACTGGACACGATATTCCAGATGCAGTATCTATTATAGTTTATCCAGAGAGGAGCAAAGAAGTTTCTCAGTCAGTTCAGCTAACTATTATTGCTCACGCCTGAGAGAGGTCTGTGCTAACTCTGATAGCAGAAGCTGTTCACCTATAGTGTTGTGAAATTCAGAGTAAGTGAAGTTACCCTGCCAAGATACATCATCAGGTGAAAACTGAGGATGTTCAAACTGCTTGAGAGTGTGATTCAGCCTCCTCAGAGGCTGGGGCTTTCTGGAGCCCTGTGACAAACCTAAAGAATTTGCTGAGGGGGATTTTATCTTGAGTCAGTGTTTACCCTTGCTTGCCGAAAATGCTGAGTTAGCCTAATACAATGATGCCAAAAGCATCCAGAAACTTGAATAATACAGCACAGAGTATTTCCAATGTATTCCTTATGGAGCATCAGGTGTCTGTTGTGAGTAGGTTGCTGACAACCCTCTGAGGGAAGGTTAATAGGATTCTATGTAGAAATGTTCTATGTTTATAATGGGGAAGGTCATGTTAACGTCTGTCTCTGCATACAGGCATTGTCAGCATCTGCTTGCTTATCTGATCTGCTTCTCCCAGAAAAACAGGTCTACCATTTCTGTGGGAACTATGTCACTTCTTACATGCCACTGTATAGTCCAGCACTCTTTATTTATTGCAGAAGAAAAGGCAGAGAGAAGGCAGAGGAATTAACTCTCATTTTTTTTTATGGAGAGGGTATATTGAAAGAACAGCACTAAATTGTCTTGTGCAAGGCATTTTTGTGCTTTCAAGAAGAAGTGTTCTGCTTAGTAGTTTGATTCTGCTGGAAGCAGTCATGAAGTGAGGGCCAAGAGGTACAGATAAAAGTTGGAATAGCCCTATGGCACTGCTGTACAGATATCTCGCTGGGATTCACCACACTTGAGCCAAGCCAGATCTGCAGCACAGTGGTAGACTGAAGACAGGAAGGTTGGTGGTAGACAGAGTGAGGAAGTATAAGTAACTTATTTGTTAGCATGCTATTAGTTACTTATCTAAATGCTAAAATCTTTTTTGTTTGGTTCGGATCACCTGCACTGGCATCTTCTTCATTGATGTGGAAGTGATTGGATGAACAGCAAAACCAATGTCAAGGATTGTGTTTCCAGAACAGAATAAGGATAGTGAATGCAAATTAGCTTTTCCATCGATGGCTTTGTGAAGTCCTTAGAGTGGACAGGAGTGCTCAGTCACTGTATGGGCAAAATTCTGACCTGTTAATTTGTTTCTAGACCCTTATTCTGATCTTTGCTACATTAAGTTTATATCCAGGATGGCACAGTCACAAAATAATTTCCTTTAAGTTGATGTAAAACAGGGGTGTCAAACGCATTTTCACCAGAGGCCACATCAGCCTTGAGGTTACTTTCGAGGGGCTGAATGTAATTTTAGGACTGTATAAATGTAACTACTCCTATATTGATACAGTCCTAGAATTACATTCGGCTGTCTGAAGGCTGACGTGGCCCTCGGTGAATATGAGTTTGGCACCCCTGATGTAAAAGAAGTCTGGCTGTGATCACTAAACCAAGCACCTCAGAAGAGTATTTTTGGGGCAACAACTGTGTATAGCTACAGCCTCGCTTACGTTTTGCTGCAAGGCTGTCAGTCTGCCACCTCTCATGAATAATGAAGCCGCTTAAAAAAATAAACAGTGAATAGGGGATGGCATGCCATTTGTCACTTGTGCTACTTAGCAGTTGTGTATTATCACTTTTGCAAAGCATATAGAAATAGATGACTAATAACTTTGTGCAAATAGAACCTCTCATGAGTGTGCCAGAATATGGCCTCGAGTGCTAAAATACAGTATATTATTGAAATGCTTGTCCCCAGAAAGCAAAGACCTCTGTTCATATTTTTGTTACCTAAAGTATAATGGGTTGCCGCTGAATTTAAATCATGTTCATTTAAATTACTGTTGTCATTCCATCAAAATTCTTTATATACTTAAAATATAATGAAATGTTGAATTCAGCACTAGTACTTAAGTAAAAATCTGTTCAGGAATTTAGACCTCTTTAAATATTATGGTGTATTCATTCTCATTAAATCATAAGTTGACTTTCTTGTCTTTCTACAAAAAGCAGAGGTGGAGGTGAAAATCTGGCAGTAGTTTGTGCTACACCAAAAAGTAAAGGAAGTAATCAGGTGCACCTGTGTTATCTATTTTTGCATAAAGCATACTCCTATAGGTCTCTAAATCTGGATGAGATCCATAGAGGTGTACATTATTTTAGTATCCTAGAAATTGGAAATAGCTGGAACTGAATGTTATTTTCTATTAAGATTGCAAATATTTTTTTGTGGTACCAAAACCCAATAATAGCATCAGATCACTTATAAAGTAGCATTGATGAATTTTAAAATCAATTATTTAAATCTCATTGAATCCTACAGAAATTATTCTCACAGTAGACCTCAGAGTATAGTATGAAGATGAATTTTATAATGTGTACAGAAGTAGACTTTAAAGCCCAGGATCCCTACAGAGACTGTCATATCAACAGTTTGCTTTATTTATTAATTTATTTTTTAAGATACTCCAACAGGCAGATTGCAGGTATGATACTGTTATTGCTCAGGAGAGGAGACTTAGAAACTCGTATGGTGTGGTTATGAATTCTGAACCCATTTCTTATAAATCAGTAACAGATTGACTTCATTAGTTGAATTCATATTCCTGACATAAATGAAGCAGCTACTTCATGTTTAACTGATAGCTATAATAATAGTTACTTGCATGTTATTTATAGGCATTTATTGGATTATGATGGCAGAAATATGAACATGGAATAGGAGTTGTGAAGAAAAGAGATATGTTGTAAGGTATTATCTTTCCCTACACTTGTAAACAATTTTATCCATCTTGATAAAAATTTCTTCTTCTACTTGTCTTTTTGTGTTCATTTCTCCTTATGCAATGCATATGTAATATGCTATAAAATAAGATTCATAAAAAGAGGGAAAAAATTGTAAAAAACCTTTAGATATTATCTGGTCCAACTACGCCATTAAAACAGGGCCAGCTTCAAAGTGACATTCATTTACTCAGGGCCTTGTCTGAGTATTGAGTATCTTCATGTCTTTAAGAAAAGTCTTGAATAGCTCAGAGAACTGTAATATGTTCACTTGCTTTGTACATACAAATAATTAAAGCGATCACGGAAGAGTCTTACTTTATGTGTGCATCAGTAGAGGGTTAATCTTCCACTTTTGATCAGCTTGAGTGGTTTAGGTTCTCTGCTGTACAGAAATCTTTCTGTACAAAGATTTCCAGCTCTTGTTTAAAGGTTGAGTAGTTAGGAGAATAATAACAAATTTACAAGGAGAGTGTCATGCTTACTGGTTTGACACAGCACTCTCATCTTCAGGTACGCAATAGGTTTTATAAATGCAATTCCGAAGACAATCCAGAAAGCAGTTGCATACGTGCTACCTAGTTCAGTATTTTAAAACAGCTGTAGCATGTTGCAGCCAGAAGCAAGACAATCATGTGATTGTGACTAGGGAAAACGGAAAAACAGGTACAGTAACAAATAGAGTTAAGTCACGGAAAACACTGTTCTCCTTTGAAATTTTGAGGGAAGTAGAGGTAGTTCAACAATTTCTGGAAAATTTAATTCCCAATCAACTAGCACAGTTTTGCTAGTCTACTTTGAAGGTGTTGGTGGGAATTTGACCTTAAATTTTGTTTTGGTGAACAAAAGCAATAAGTTTGGATTCCTCAGTCCAGTCTCTAGTGGCCCATTGTATCTGCTGCCAGACAATGGGATACTCTCAGTTATGTTTGACAGTCTATTTAGGAAAAGATAGGAGGTGCAATAACAAAGAGTATGGTAAATGAAAACTGCTCTCCAAGCTAACGTGTGTGCTGAGAAAATCCCCGATCACTGTATGATTAGTCTTGCTTGATGTTGTTGATAGAGACATGCTCTTATTGTATTTTAAGAAACAGAGTATTGCATCAGCTGGCTCTTCATGGAACATGCGAAGTTAAATTTTAGTCTTGGAAACTGCGGCTGTTCACCATGTTTCTGTGTATAATGGATAAGATTTTTCCAAAGTATTTGGTGATTCAAGCACCATAAATCCTATTGTTTTTCAGTGGTTCTTATGCACTTAAATTATGTATGTGCTTATGTTTTTGCTTAGGTTTATGCTTAATTTTAAGGCTACTTAAAATACAATTTGGATCGAAAGTTAATGTTTTCAAATGGAGAACTCTGCTGGAGTTGATATGTGTCATGTAAGCAGTGCAGAGGTACTTGCCAAGATGAATAGGCACAACTATGTATCCTGGATGCTTAAACTTATTAAGGAAGGAAATGTATCACTCTCAGTATTTACATCTTGCTTTCTGATTTATTCTTGCAGCTTCTAGACAAGATTTTAAAATAGCATAAAGTCTATGAATAAGGAAAGCGAAGGAATAAATGGTAATAAGTTTGCGCTGTAAGAAATGTCAGCTTGTATTGACTATATAGTGGCAGCACATTGAAACATCAGTTTATATGTTATAGTTAGGTAGTTTCTTGAATTTCTTTTTGCCAGAAGAATCTTTTCATCCAGTTTTCTTTTGATCCCAGTAATCAGTAATTGTTGGAGTGGAATCAGCCGGAGTAACGATGAGATCTCAATATGAGTATGGTTATTCTCCTTTATTCACTATTTTAGCGGAGCATATATAGGTTTACAGCAAAAACATGCATAGCAACAATATTGTAATTGGTCAGCTTTTACTGATTACACACAATGCCCCCCTCACTTATTGGGTAACGTCCTTTGTCCATGTGCTCTAACAAGTATTCTCTCATCCTCTGTTGTAAGTTAAGCTCCCGAATTCTTTTGTGATTACGGAGCTCTCTTTCTTCCTCCTTTCCGATGTTCAAAGAAACTTCAAGGACACCACTCACAGGCTTCTTCGCCTGCTTCAAATCATGGGTTGCTCACCGTGATCAGATCATGCCCTTTATTCCTCAAAAATTCCTCCACGAGTAATGGTTTGCAAAACTAACTGAAGATTGTTTTTGTTTAGCTTTATTTGAATGACCTTGATCTCATGCTCTCATGTTGAGCTCTTATGAAAAACTGCTAGGTATTTTGAAATGAGGGAAGGAGGAAATGCTTTGCCTTTTTGTTTCTTCATTTCTTTGTTTGTCTAGTTTTATGCTGTGGAATTGTGAAGGGTGTGACCTTTCTGGGGATTTTAAAATGGTAGTATTTATTACACCAGAGTAATAGCCATGGCCCAGGACTCTGGAATTGGGTATAAATATATGAAGTTGAAAAGAAACAAACTGGTAACATTAGGAATATTTTTGACCTATGTTCTGACCAGCAAGCATATCATCCGTAGTATATTAAGTACTCTGTATAAGTTAAAGCAGAAGTTCTAAGGAAGGATTTTAACTAAGGCACATATGTACTGTATAAAGAAAGAACAAGAAAAGAGGTTAACAAAAAGGGTAAGAATAAGTAAACCAGGAGTGTGTGCGTTTGGAAAGCTGAGGACAGAAACACAAGGTAATAGTGGAGTGTTTCGCTAGTTAAATGAAAGGAGTTATAGGAGAAGAATGTGAAAAGGAGGGCAACTGGGAATCAAAGAACTCGTCTTATTTTTTTAACACTTTTCTTGCTAGAAGTACATATACTTCTGTACAGAAAATGAAAGTGGCAGAAAAAGATACTGAAATTTTGGAGATCAGGTTCAAATTGAAAAGTAGTGTTCTATAGCTAGAAGAGTGGAAAGACTGTAGCATAAAGCAAATCTCATGGAGCAAATTAGTCTGGTTTCACGATTTTCATTGGAAACTTTTAGTGGAAGAGCAAAAACAGTAGAAGTAGATGATTGTGGTGAGTTTAGCACCAGAAACAGGGTAAGTTGGCCTTGTGGGAGGGTGAAATTGGGCAAAAGTGGTAGGAGGAAAGGAGCTATGAGCCAAATGTAGAAAATTGATGGAAGATAGAAGCAAAAGCTGTATCAATAGAAGTTAAGGGAAGCAAAGATATGAAATATTATAGAATCATTGAACAGTTTGGATTGGAAAGGAACTTCAAAGGTCAACAAGTCTAACCCCCCCTGCAATCTCAAATAGTTCAAGTTGCACAGATCCTCATCCAGCCTGGCCTGGAATGGAGCATCTACCATGTCTCTGGGCAACCTGTTCCAGTGTTTTACCATCTTCATTGTAAGAAAAATTGTTCCTGATGTGTGGCCTGAATCTACCCTCTTTCAATTTAAAACTATTACCCCTTCTCGTATTACAACATGCCCTGCTAAAAAGTCTGTCCCTGTCTTTCTTGTAGGACTCTTTAAGTACTGAAAGTCTGCAATAAGGTCTCCCCAGAGCCTTCTGTTCTCCAGGCTGAACAACCCCAACTGTCTCAGCCTCTCCTCACACGAGAGATGTTCCATCCCTCTGATGATTTTCATGTCCCTATATACGTGTATATGTATATATATGTATATATATACACTATAAAGTACCATAGCGTTACATGCTATGAATACCCATTTATCATTCTTTACTATAAAGAGAGTATGCAGTCTGTGTAGAAAGAAATCATGTCATCCCTAAGTAGCAGCAGCCTAGGAAATGGAAAAGAACCTCTTTCATAAGGTGTATTTTTTATGTTACCGCCAGTTTAATTAAAAAAAAAAAAAAAAGTTTGCTGATTTCCGTTTGCATATTTCACACCACAAATGCAATAGGAAGGAATGCCTGAGAGTAGATTCCTCTCCACTCCCTCCAAACATGAAATTCAAAGAAAAGTTGAGATACTGGCAAGGAGGCTCAGACTTATAATATTAGACCAGGTAGTAGCTGGAGAGATTGATCAGGCAGAATAGCAATGAAGGAAGCTGCACATGAGAAAGACCAGGTCATGTAACCTTTCAGTGACTGGAAAGACAAACCAGTCACAAGTTCTATCCCTATTCATTTACTTCCATTACTGTATTTTCTGTTTTTTCCTTTATTAAAACCAGCTCCTGAGTGTCAGATACTTTTTTTTTTTTAAACTTCCAAAGTCATGTTATTTACAACGTGTTTGAAGATGCATCAGACAGCTTTACCAGAACAAAATTATATGCTGCAATTGCATGAACCTAGAATGGTTTTTTACCCTCCTGGGAAAAAAAGTGCTCTTAAGTTTTGCATGATTTGGTACATGTTGTACTGAGATTTATGTCAGCCTTTTAAAAAATATTTTTCATGGGAAGGAAAATTGTTACCTGGACAGGCTTAGAATCTGCAATGTTGACGTATTATTAAAGAAAAGAAGTACAATCAGAATTATTTTAAGTGGCTGCAGTTAAACTAGTGTCTTAACTAGCTAGTGATACACCATACTGTGACAAAATAAATAAAAAACTTGGTTTGGTCAGCTGCTTCTTCATGCCATTTGTATCTTGTTTTGCTTCCCACCCTTGCACCATATCTGCAATGCAGGACAACTCAACTCTGATGCTGTGTTGAAATTCCCAGCATGCCTTTGCTCATTGTAACATTCCCCAAAATAAGGAAACTCAAAACTTGCTCATATAAGTGTTCCTTCTACAAATTGCTTCAGTACTGTTACCTTTTTTATGTCAAACACTTAAAAAAACTTGGAGTACTGAATGGTTGTTTAGCAGATTCAGAAATCTGATAAATCAAGTATTCCGTAATTGGCATATTTTGCATATTTTTTTTCTTCTTTTTAAAGTCCTTAGCAGCCTGTTTCCTTACAGAGCGAAAAATCCATGAGCTAGATACCCTCTGAGCAGTCTTGGTTTGGGTTTTTTTTGTTTTTTTTGTTTGTTCTTTTGTTTTTTTTTTTCCTCAAGTCGTTTACTACTTCTCTTTTTTTTTTTTAGGTCCAAGTATTATAGTAGCTACTGTCAGTTCCTTGGCATAAATAAGGTTTAGCTTTTCTTTTGGTGCGGTTGAAACGAAGATGCTACTGGCTTTTACTGACAACTGGTGATTATCATAGAATCAAAGACTGACCTGCTCGCAGTTACTGTTCTTCTCTATAATCCAAATTTTATGATGCAATCTTCCATAAAAATAAGTGGGCCCCACGCTGGGAGTGAATGATGAAGAATGTGAGGAATAAAATGAGGGGCATATGTCATGGTTTAACCCGAACTAGCAATACCACCATGATAGCCACTCACTCACTCCCCCTCCTCTCGCCCCTATTATAGGGGAGTGAATCAAAAGGGAAGGGAGAAATTTGTGGACTGAGATAAACACAGTTTAATAAAATAACACTAGTATACTACTACTATATTAGTATATATAAAATGGAAATAGAATATAAAATAAAAGATAGTCAGTGCAGTTCCTCATTAACTCCATCTGTGCCGAGCAGCCAGTCCCAGGAAGCAGAACCTGATCCTGAACAGCTGATCCCGGAGAGAGGAGAGAGAAAAAGGCAGAAAGGTCTAGAGGGCTCTGCAAAACAGCAGGATGGCAAAAGGCCAAACTAAAGAAACTCCAGAACAGAACTCCCCCAAACAGGTCTCGGTCCCAGCTCAGACCCAACTCCAAGCCTAGCCAGAAGATCCCAACTCTTCTTAGATATGGAGCATGATGCTAATGCGATCGAATACTCTTATTAATCAGTCCGGATGTCAGTCAAGCTCTGCCCCATCTACGCCCTCCTTCTTCGATGCCTCACACCTGTGGCCAGAGCTCAGAGGCCTTGAATCTCAGACCCAAACAGCTGAAAACATTGACTCTGTCCTGGGGTGTTATCTCCTGTTCTGAAACTAAATCCAAACAATGACCATGCTAGCTACAAAAAAGAAAAGTTGCTAACTGCATGAAGAAAATTAACTCGCTGTCAGTCAAACCAGCTCAGCACACTAAGCAGGTGTTTGGTTTTCTTGTCTCTGGCTGCCGACGAAATCACTATGGCTTGACTGGGCAAAAATCACAGGATCTTGTTCTTTATGATCTCTTTGCGTAGAACTTAATGGATTTCAGACTTAAGTGATACTAAAGTGGTGCCAGGAAACTAGTTTGGATTCCAGCATGTTAAATACTTTAGAGACAAGTCTTTAATTTTAAAATGTATAATTCCTAATTTGAATAAAAGCCAAGTGTCATGACTCCTCAGTGCAGCCATTTAAGGAAAAAAATTGAAAGACAATATGGTTGAATTAGTTCAAGGCACTCTCTATCTGTGTACATCTCTAAAACTGCAAGGTCCAGTGAACTACAATATGTGATTAATATAGAGGAATGGATAGCATAAATATGTACTAATTTATTTACTTCAGCTTCCCAGGGATTTCAGAGTTCTGTTAAGAGTGGAAATATTAGTATATTTTTCTGGTGATATGCAAGCTTTTTAAATTTCATTTTCCATTTTAGTAACTGCTACATTAAAATACTATTTTGGATTTGGGTTTGTTTGGTTGTTGGTTTTGTTTTCTTTTGGTTTGGTTTGGTTTTTCTCACCACATAAGTTTTATGACGCCATTTATGAAGAGAAGAGGTTGGGGCAGAAATTCCAGTATGGTCCTAATAATGACTACAAAGTTCCAAGTGACTTTGCATGGAAGCAAATCTGGATGTGGGAAGCTTTTACCCATGACCAAAAAATCCTGAAACAAAGTAACAGGAGCCAATTCTCAGGGTGGCTCAGATAAGAAAAGCCTATTCACTTAGTGTTGAAACAGAGGCCATATCAGAGTTCCCAACTGAGAAACATGAAAAGCACACTCATGAAAGTTGGGGTAGAGGGGTGGATAGAAATTATTTTTAGTGTATGTTTCTTTTCTTACAAACTCAACCAGAACAAGGAATTGCTCTTCAGTTGTTTATACAGAATAAAGAGTTACTGATTAGTCTTTTTTTTGTGGCTAATGATGCCATAAAAACTTATCCAGGTATAGTGGATATACCACATTTTATGCTGAAGACGTGCTACATGTGTCATAGTGTTTTTATTTTCCCAGGCAGTAGCAATGTTTAAAATACAAGGAACTGCAAGAATTTCCCCATGCTCCATGCAAAACTGGATTAAAATATTTGCTTCATAGAAGTGAACTCTTAAAGCCTGTCCTCTCGTAAGAATCAAATACTCATAAAACCAAAAATTTATCAGTGATAATTTAATCTCAAGGACTGGTTCTACTGGCCTACTTCTGCAAGAACAACTAATGGAAATAAACAATATTTTTAGAAGTGCCTCATTAATGTAGAAACACCCAATATTGCGTTCTGCATTTCTAATTTCCAAAATGCCATTAAAAATAGCACTTTGGAGTGACAGTTCCTCTACAGTCCTTAGGAATTCTAAAAGTAAACAGCCACCTGTGCTCAAAATGCTAGTAACTCTACTTATAAATCACTTAGATTACTTATTATTTGCAGATAGGATTTTTTTTCCTTGACACTTATATACTACGCAAATCAATCTGGTATATACAAATCAAAAGTTATTCAATTAACATAAAAATATCAGATGTCACATGAAATGTCATTTAATGTCAGGACTGGAATGAGCAAATAAATTGCCTCATCAGTTTAATTAACAAAACAGGTAACCAAGTCAAATTAATGTACTTCAAATTATACTAGAGCCATTTTGAATGGGCTTGCACCATTGAATTTTAATTGGAAATTCACTTTACAGGACAAGGAAAAATGTTATTTTTCTTCAATGCTCAATACTAGATGGGCAGGCAACAAAATCTTTTGAGCATCTTGGAGAGAACAGGGTAAGCTTTGGAGTCCTAGAGTCTATAAACTACCATTTGATTATTAGATTTATAATTCAGAAATTGGTAATTAAAAAAAAATGTAGATCTAAATTATTGGGAGTTGTCTACAGTTTTGAGTCTTCTAATCATTATTATTATGCCAAAGGACAGGGCTTCATTGTGCTAAGCATTTTACAGAGAGAGCAGAGAACCTTTGAAGACCTCAGATTAGCAGTGATGAAGAAAAAGAATATTATTTCTCATTGTGAAGTTGGCTGAAGCACAGAGAAGTAAAGTGACTTGTCTGGTTAACAGAAGTTCAGGAGTTATATGACAGAACTAGGGCTATATGCTACCTCTTAATCTCAGTAATTTATCCTCATAGTGATCTTTCTTCTTTTCATTTTCCATTTGCTCTTCATGTGAGTAACAAAGAATAAGTTCATGTTGTTAGAGGGCCTTTATTAGAATAGTTTGGTGGTTTCTTTTTCTGAACACTTTTCTTTGAGTGATGGGCACATCGGGAGCAAAATGGTTAAGTGGAAGGATCACAAAACAGTGATTTTTGGAGAAATGCACAGACATTGTTATCAGTCACAGAAAGACCAGCAGAAATAGGAAGTGTTCTCCCTTAGTAAATATAGAAGGTACTTGATACAGATAAGTGAATTTATATATATTTTACATTATTTCTATTAATCTGCCCGGATAAGCTAAACAAGAATGAATCACTCCAGGACACCCTAAATACTTAAAAAGCAGAAAAACAAATCAGAAGTTTTCCGAGTGAGTAGTGCTGTCTGCCAGCATTCCAGATCATATTTTGAATGCAAGCTCAGTTGACTAACCTCATTAGATTCTTCATATTTTATGAAGATGTAGCTGAAATCCTTGAAGCTTAATACAGTTACCTTCTTCTCTGTTTGAAATGGGTTCAGTATTCCCTTTTCTTGTTTATAAGGTTGACAGTTGTCTCTGAGAAATGGAAGTATGTTTTCAAGTATTTCATGTGAATAGTTAACATTAATACCTCTATTAGAGCAGAAAAGGACTTGATCCCTTGATGCGTTATTCCTTGTTTCGTTAGTACAGTAGTTACTACTAAAGCAAATTACTTCCTGCTAAAAAGTTGTTTGAACGATCAAAATAACATGTGTATGTACATTTACACAATTCAGTCAATCAAAAGAAGGTTGCCACAGCAGAAAAAGAGAGATCCACACACTACTCAGCTGGTATCCTGGGATAATGTTAAAATCAAAGCTGGAATGGATGCAATAGCACTCCTCAATACTCAGTACTTCCATGTGAGATTTCTTCAGTCACAGCAGGGTAGATATATACCTTTCCTTAAATCTTCATTGAAATAACAAATATTGATAAAAGTAAAAGTTTCTAGAAGTTGAACTGCATCATCAGAATATTTCTATAAATCTTTGTAGGTGTGGTGGTGTAATGTTATTGGCAGCATCTAATAACCAGTATATTCACTAAAGGCTTTTACAAGTTTTAAGTAACCAGGCTATACAATGTGTTGTTTGGGTTTAGCGATTAGTAACATTCTAGATATTTCTGCCTGGTAGCGTAGTAACAGTGCTTCAGAGTCAGTGTTTGAAATATTGTTTACTAATTAAACAACAACAACAACAAAACCCAAAACAAACAAAAAAAATTGTTTTCCTAAAAGAAACTTTAAACAAATGTGAGTTGACTATATATCATAATGGTCCTCTCTGGCTTTCTAACTCAAAAGAAACAGATTGTAAGTGATTTAAAGGCACTTTGCATTGACTCACCTGAAATAATTTAACTATACTAATGTGTTTAGCGCAAGTGTGGTTTTTCTTGTATAGACCAAGCCTAAGCACCCTTTAAAATTATTATTTAATATTTATTTAACTCTAATTGATTCACAATATCTGTCCATTCTTGTCCAGATTTATATTTCAAACATGTACAAAGAAACTGATGTGTTTGTCTTTTTTCTACCTCAGTGACAGCAAAATTTTCAGAAAGTTTCAAGGTGGCCAGGGGATAGTCTCCCATTACATTATTTGAGTTATATATATGTCTCTGAAAACCCAGTAGCATTGAGATGACCTTCTCTACATTTCTAAGCATTGCACCTTTTCCCCATTTGTATTTTAACTGCTTTATTTGATTTTTAGCCCTGCTTCTGTTTGGTAATATAGAAGTAGTATAGAACTAATTAAAGCTTTGATATTGATATATTTGTTAGTCACAATTTGTGGCCTTTTGTCATATGTCAGAATTAACAGAAGATCTCACTATAAACAACCATTCTCTGAATTAATTTATTATTTGAAAAAGAACAACTTTGGCAGGGTTGTTAAGCAGAGTAAAAATAAATGAGTTGAATGAAAATATAAACATATGTTGCTCTAAACTCACAGCCAATGGTATTTAAATCCTGTTTAAATTAGATTAAGACAAAATTTCCCATAAGAGTAAAGAGGGAGAAAAAAACAAGCAGAATGGGTAAACACAAAAATGTCAGATAAACTTCTTTATAGTTTCTGTTTACAGTGGCATGTGATTGCCTTCTGCACTGTGTGGTGTTGGCTATATAATTATGCTGCATGAATAGTGAGCTCTAATTGCAGCAGATGAAGTTGGTTATTTATGCACCTCTGTGCTGAAGACATTTAATTTGTACCTGCCTGTGGTACAGAAGTGCGTACAAATCAAATAGCTATGTAAAGGTATTGTGGCACGGACCTGAATTAGTTCACCAGGGAAATATTTCTAATGTATTTAACACTAGTGATAATGGAACAGTACCCCCTTGCTATTTCTGTGACTTTATTGTGGGACTCACTCCCTATTAGATTTCTGCTCATCTTTGGTTTTATTCCATGAGTCACGTGGAGGATAAAAATAGAACAGTCGAGACAGTTCAAGGAAGGTAATTGACATGCACAATTTCCTTACTCAAATACTGTTTAGCATGAATGTGCCCAAGTCAGGTAAAATAACCTTGGAAGCCGGCTGAAGCTGGGAAATGTCTGCTGATAGAGATTGTAAAATTTTCATGAACGCATGACGTGAAATGTGCAGATTTCAGTCTGTCTACAACTATTATACTTACCTACGGGTGACTGTATGTTACAGCTCAGTGGATAAAAAATGCATAGAAGACACGTAGGATGGGGCAAGTATTTCAAGATGTTGTCAACCATATTCACTGAGAACAGCAGAAAGAAGAAAACAGTCGGAAGATAGGAAATCTAGGACTTGACAGGCTGAAGGTTTTTGCTTTGTAATAAATTCTTAGATGAGAGATTGTTTCTGTCAACAGTTGTACAGTACATTTTTTGTAATTTTCCCAAAGTCTTGTTTCTTTGATTATGTTTTTCTAGAGCAAATTGTACTTTGAGTTAATCTCTTTAATAGTGCTTGGCTTATCATGGAGGAATGATACATGCTTTTATAAACTGCTGTATTACAAGTATGAGGACTTGTTGATTTTGCTGCTTTTCGTAGAAAAATTTCCTTTTTGGGGGCCTTTTCTGTGATAATCCTGGTGTCCTTGGAAGAGTATTTTTAATTCAGTTGAGTTTCTAGCCTTGTACATTCAAAGTTACTTACAAAGAACCATATCTGTAATTGTGATCAATTACTCCTAATATGCCCTTTTTTCACAATATTAAAATGTGGGTTATTGTTTTCCCTCTGTAGATATGTTCTTATAATTGTTTTCAAGCTTTAACTTATGAGAACTTAACAAAAATGAATTCCAACTCACATAGCCATATGTTGCAGAGATTAAAATGCACTTACAAGTAAGATATAAGAAGGCTGTAAACATTCTGTACTAAAGTAATTTGTCTGGTTGCATATGCCTCACATGGATACCATTAAAGTATTTTTTATAAATTTTAATATGCTTTTTTCTTATTCATTACAAAAAGACGAGGTCAGAGTTGCTTGTGGCTTGCAGCACCAACACATGGGTAATAGTTATTGAGTAGACAACCACAGAGGCAGAGTCGTAAAGCAGAGTGCATTTACCTATCTAGTTCTTGTTTTCTGCATGATATGTTTGAACATACCTCTGCAGAAGTTATGTAAGGGAGACAAATGCATTTAAGCAAGGTAATTCCCTTACTTCAGTAAAACCAGATGAAATAAAGATACTGTTCACTAGCTAGAGTATGCAAGTTGGTGAATTGGCTATTATTATATCTGCATTTCTGAATCATTGAGTTTGAAAATAATTTTTATTACAAATAGTTGTATTTTTAAGCTGCCCAAGTCACTGGTGCACCTTTACCTGTCACCTGTCCAATAAGTGGTTATTTAAATAAGATGCTTTGCTTATGGGAGCTTGCCTGTGATTGTGGCATCACATCTACTTTTTCTTGTTTATTCAGGGTATAATTCTTTTTACCTTTATTTAGTAAAAAAAAAAAACAAAAAAACCAAATGTGGACCTGTTTGACCTGTTTGTACTGAAGCAGTTTCATCATGGACTGTCTGAAGTTAGAGTTTTTCATGGGTCACCAGATGACTCAACTTATGTTAAAATTATGTAAATATCTAGTAAACTCTTAATGGTTTAGTCTTAACTAGCTGAGATACAGACTCTTGTTGCCATAGGATAGGTTGGGCAAGAAGGTGCCTCAGGAGGTGTCTAGGTCAACCTCTTGCCTAAAGAAGGATCCAGTCTGAGATCAGGCACGGTTGTTTGGGGCTTTAGCCAGCCGGGTCTGGAAAACTTCAAAGGACACAGCCTGCACAAACTCTGGGCAAGCTCTTCCATGCTCAGCTGTTCTTCTGGGGAAAATAGTCTCTCTTCATCTGTTCTGAGCCTCTCTTCTTAAAACTAAAGCCTCCAATGCCCTACACCACTGTGAAGAGCCAAGCCTTGTCTCAGTGGCCTCCCAGCTGGATCTGCCACCTCCTCAGGTTGGACCAGCCTGGTCCCTCAGCCTGTGCTGGTTTGAGTGAAAGCGAGTTAATTTTCTTCATGCAGTTAGGAACTTCTTTTAGGTAGCTAGCACAGCTGTTGTTTGGATTTAGTTTGAGAACAAGAAGAAAACACCACGGGACAGAGTTAATGTTTTTCTATAAGTAACTTTCCAGTGTATTTAAGTTTGAACAAAGGGAATGTAAGAACTTCCTGTTATCCCACCTGTTGTCTGGGAGCCACGGTCCTTCTGTGCTCTCTATCTGCAGGTGCAAGGCAGCTGGGAAGAGGGGCATGGATGGGACAGACTTTGACATCCAGACTGATCAATGAGAGTATTCAATGCTATTAGTGTCATGCTTCATTTTTAGTGAGAATCAGTTTTTTCAGCTAGGGGGACCTGTTCCAGTCCTGATCTGTTCTGGTTCAGTTCTGTTTGGGAGGTCCTTTAGTTCGGCCATTTGCCATCCTGCCATTTTGCAGTGGCCTCTGGGCCTTTCTGCCTTTTCCCCTTGTCCCCTGGGAAGGACCAGGGTGCTCTGTCTCTTCCCAGAACTGGTTACTCTGTGTGGGCAGAGTTCACGAGGAATTGCTTTGAGTATCTTTTATTTTATATTCTATTTTCCATTAAATATATACATATTAGAAGTAGTAGTACATTAGTATTATTTTGTTAAACTGTGTTTGTCTCAATCCTTGAGTTTCTCCCTTCCCTTTAGAGTTCTCCTCTGTTGAGGGGGAGCAGTGTGGTAGGGAGTGAGCGAGCGGCTATTATAGTTTTGATTGCTATCTGGAGTTAAACCATGAGACAGCCTCTTCTCACAGGGCAAGTGCTCCAGCCTCAAACACTCTGAGGTCCCTTTTCTGAACTTGCTTCAGTTTGTCGATATCTTCGCTTTGTTGGGAGATCCCTACATTAGACAACCTATGTGTGGTCTAATCTATATGTTGTATAACGAGCAGGGGAATAATCACTTAACTCCATTTTGTGTTTGCGCAGCCCAGGGTGCTGCTGTTGGGTGTATCTGCTGCTGGGTTATGCTGCTGACTTGCATTCAGGGCTTGTGAGCTGCCTGCCCAGGGCTCCCAGAGCCTTTCCAGCACAGCTAATCCCCAGCCTGTGTTGTTGCAAGGACCCTGTATTCTCAGGGAGTAAGGTGGAGGCTGGAGAAAAGTTGGTGTGACAGCTTTGAGGACCCAACTGCTCCATGTGCTTTCCAGGTGTCATAAAAAGTAGAAGTTTTGAGATTATAGGGAAAATGTTTTGAGTGGTATTTATTGATGGCATGTCGGAGAAGAGGATGAGAAGTTTGAATAGCTGAATAGTAACAAGTAGTATTTGAGAAAAATAGTGTTACCTCTGCAGCATTACAACACACAGCATTGGAATGGTGATGACATTAATGCTTTTTGCCTTTTGTGCATGGTCCAGAGAACGCAAAAAATATTAGCAAAATCAATGATGTGACTGGCTGGATCTTGTGGAGGGTCTGAATGCTGTACTGTATTTGGAGAGTGCTTTCAAGGATTTAAGTACCTTTTGTAACAAGACAATCTTTCTAGATGTGTTTCCTTGCAGGTGTAGGCGTCGGCTCCAAAACTGATAAACATCTCCTTTTTTAAATGCTCTTTGAAAACCAGTAAAAATAATTATCTCCTTTCTCAGCCCACTTACTGAGTCAAGTACATGATACTCTGTGAATCAGTAAGTGAAATTCCATTTCTCCTCCAGTAGATACAAATTTTCTGTTGGTTCTCACGTTTCATTGTATTTTTATCTCTCTTTATTTTCAAAATGGTGATTAATCGACCTACAGCTTTTAATATTCAAAGCTGCATGACTTTTTCTCATTATGCAATCAGTAAAATTAATGAACGATGGCTCTGCACCACCAGGAGGCCTGGCTGAATAGCAAAGGGACTATAGAAACAGGTTATTTGTGGGTCACTGTCAGGATGGATTTAATCTTATTGCATAGAATTTTTATTCTAGTATAGAAAAATGTTTAGTGAATATTCTTGTGTTAATGAAAACTGTTAAATTTACACTGCTTCGTATTTGGCATCACTTCAAAACATCACTGCTGCACTTTGTTAATTTACTTTTGAATTCATTTCAGTATATAATAATAAGAAGGGAGAAATTGAAATCTTGAAGAGTGAAATTGATGGCACTTAGAAACAGTAGATCAGGTTGGATCAGGCTCTACATCCAGGATATTCAGTGGAAATATTTCATTTTTCTCCTGTGGAATTTGCAGCAAGCCTTAAATTGAGATACACAGTTCACAGTTTCATCCTGCTTTATTTGAACCAGGGCAGAGTCTCAGATGGATGGAAACGATCATTTTCCTTAGCATGTCTCTGTAGCAGCTTCAAGTTTACGTCCACAGTTAGTGAAAAATTAATACAAATGGTGCTTGCAAGTCCACACGTACAGTTCAGAGTGTGTGAACTTAGGTACATAAAGTAAAAATTCTGTATTGAGCGCAGCTGAAATTAACCTTATGTAGTATCGTCATTATTTTGCCTTCTGCCATACAGCAGAAGGTAACACTCTGTTCTCGTGTGTTGGAGCCATTCATTACCACAGATGTACATAGATGAAGGGTGATGTGATAAAAGACGCCAACTCCAGATGGAAGCCAAATTGATCATCAGGTTTATCAGAGTCTGCATGATGTCTGCTGAGTTTGCTAGTCTGACTGTGGGCTCGAGTAGGATAGTTTCTGATGGTAACAATGGTATAATCTTAGTATCAGAAATGTAATCTAAGAGATAGGGAAGTACTATTCAATTTACCTTGGGAATATTTTGGTATGGTAAAAGGCAGCCTATAAAGGTGAAGAGGAGATACTTGTTAGGATAGTCTGGGAAGAAAGGAGAAACCTCGGGGAATTGCTGAGAAATCACTGTGCTTACAGTGCTGTTTGTGGGAGTTAGCTGATTAAACAAGAGAACATAACTATCCCTGGATCTCTGCCATACCCCAAAGGAAAAACTAGCAACAAAGTGGACCTTTTTATGGGATGAGACTCTACTTCCTCTGCACAGAAGCAGATGTCCTTGCTGGTGAAACAAGAACAAATTAGACTCTGTGTAAAACTCTAAACAAAATGAATTGCTACTAGGAGATTTTAGATTATTTATGCTGGAAGAGATTATATTGACAATTCATTTTGTGGGTGATTTGAAGGAGTGGGAGTGACTAGAAGAGGTAGGAGATAAAGAGAAAATTATATGAAAAGTCAAAAGAATAATGTTCCTACAGTCATCTACTTCATGGTCAGTAAAATGGGTTTTTAAGTTTAGTTATGACTGGGAACAAAACACAAGCAGATATTTGAATTTAGTAATACTTGTCTGTCAACAAAATACTCAACTATTTAGTATCTTGGGAGTAAAGTGTACCTAACTGCAGAGACCTTACAAGTACTCTCATCCGGCTCTAGTGCTGATCTTTTCCTTACAAAATAGAATATCTTTAGACAAAAGCAATGAACTATGATGATTTCCATTTTTTAAGTTCCTTTTGAAACACAATGTTATATATGCATATTTTAATATGACATATTCTCTTAACCGCTACTAATCTTTTGCTTACAGGCCTCAGTCTTAAAAAACCATTGTTGACTTAACACTTCTTGTTTCCATTAATCACTGAGGCATTAAATTTTGTCAGGATAGCACTCAGAATGATGAAAATAAATTGATAGTGGCTGTGAGTTTGGAGTCTGAGAATTAATAGGTATTATCTCCTACTGCATCTTAGCAACAAAAACTATATAAAATCTCCACTAGAGCTAGGAGAACAATGTATGTTTGGGGGTTTTTTTTGTTGTTTTTGGTTGGTTTTTTGGTTTTTTTTTAGTGCTTGCTTGGTCACTGAACTGAAAATTTGGAAAATTTGGAAAAATCAGTTCAGGTCAAGCCAAATCAGAATTTGTAAATGAAATTAACACACGTGTTTAGGTCAAATAAGTGTTTGATATAATGCGTCATGGAACTTCAAATTTTCAAACTATTTATACCTCTCAAGAATGTTCTTTTAAATTAATTTTAAAAATTAAAAGAGCCATTTAAAATATTAATTTAAACATTTTATTTATGAAAAATATCATAATGTAAATTTTGAACATGAGTGACTGACACCTTTCCCTTGTCTTTAGTGTAAACTTCAATCTTGTAGCTATAGCTTGATCCAATGTAAAACTAAATTATTCAAATTCAGTGGTCCTTTTTTGGAAAGGAGAACATCCTGATCTCGTTATGTAGCTATTCCATTGCTAGTCAATGTAAAACACAGAAATAATCTAAAAGATCGCAAAACGTAACATCTTCTTCCTGGAATAGAAAGGATTGTACGTCCTTTTGTTCAACCAGAAATCCTCATAGTCTGGTGGCTGAATATGTTTTCTTGTATTTAGGAATCTCGTCAGCTTTTCAAATAAGTGATCTGGATCTTCTGCTTTTACTTTCAGCATCATTTTAAAGTAAGACTGAACTGGGTTTTAAATAAATTGATAAAATTACATCCACTTTACAGAGTATTGTGCATTTTGTCCCTCCGACTCAGGGCTATGTACGCTGAGTGCATAGGCGAAGGGCACCCCGCACAGCGTATTGCATTTATGCGTGGTTCCATCAACCAGACTAGCAGTCTAGTGGCTCCTTCCTCAGCCAAAAAGTGTTTTATATCTAGTCCTGGCACATGAAACATTTTTCAAGAATTCTGTTTGGAGAGAGTTTGTCACTAAACGCTAGATTTTAGATTCCACCCAGAAGACCAAATAATTAAATGCACAGAAGACTGAATGAAGTCCTGAACATATGGTACAATCATCTATTGGGTCTAAGTGCTTGTCTTCACACGTCCACTTAACAAATTCTTAGTTACTTATGACATAGTAAATATGAAAGTTAACACAAGATACAAAAACTTACTTCACTCTCAATAAATGGCAAAACATTCTTTCTCTTCTCTTGAGAAATGCTAGTGGTAGTGGATACTTGTTCCTGGCCTTATTTTTTAAATATCTCTAGAAAAAAATAAAGACACGTCCCATTAAACCTTGACAAGACACAATGTGTCATAATTTATAATTTCAGAAGTTACTTAATTTTGCTACCTTCTCCTAAAATTAAGAATTCCTTCTATAAAATGTTCTTTACAGAGCTTAGTCAGTAAATGAATTATTTACAGAAGAAAACTACACAATCTGAACTTACAAACTAATTCAATTTAATTAATGCGTGAGAGAGGAAGATACTGAAATATTAAGCATAAATTTTCTGCCCACCCAGACTCAACAGTGAAGTTGTGACTTATTCATAAACCTAACTTGCTCAGTTCTATGTATTGTGGCTTTTTCTTTCTCAGTACTACGTGTGCAGACAATATATGTTCTCTAGTAAATGAACTTTAGAAAATAAGTAATATTTTTTTTCATTTAAAAGAGAAAAACAAAATAATCTATTGTGGGTGTTTGTGAATTCCATATGGTTCTTGTTATTTTTTCGTACAAGACAGTATAGTTAGGAGAAGTTACAGGTTTTGTCAGTGTGGCCATCAGAGGTCTTTGGCCAAATGACTCGTCTGCAATCCAAAAATACAGTGTGAAAACAAGAGGTTGTATTATAATGTAAATGAGGACAGACTATTCTAGACAAATTGTATTCAGTGCAGTAGTGCTAAGAAGGAAGGTAACTGTTATACAGTTATGCAGAACTGTTACTAACCAGACAAAACTGCTCCAGCAGAGTCCATTTTCCATCCTGCTATAGCATAAGCTTATGTTAACCAGTTTATGGTGTGTTATGTGTTCAAATGTAGTTAGAATTTCTGACACAGTGTGGAAATGAGCTACATCATAGACAGGACTTGTTAGAAAATCCATGTTGGGCTTTATTATCTGGAAATGGGTACAAAGGATTGGAAAACACAGGACTGGATTTACCTTAGCTGCAATTTTGAGGTCTCATTTGAAAGCTTCCAAAATTCAGATGAGTTTTGATCAAGCCTCCTTGTTCGAGCATCTATGCCATAAAGACACTACCTTAGAATTTATTTAAGAACCTAGCTGATGGTGTTGGGGACAATAATATAAGTTTCAAACTGCTCTCTGTCAGCCAAAAGAAGTGAAAATAAGTCAGAGCTTACTGAAGAGAACATCAGGTAATAATTATGGGTCTGAAAATACCAAAGGAGTTGATTATTTGTGATCTGTAAGAAACTTTCGTTTTTGATACTATTTGATCACTGTTACATTGCTACACATTTGTCAACGAAGTGGACAATGTATTTGAGAGCACAACTTTGAATGGGCTTAATGTATGCACAGCAGCACTTGTAGTTAATGCAAATAAATGAAAATATTACTTTAAAAAAAAAAAGTATGCAAAACAAAATGTGAATTCCAGTAATGCTGTTGAGGTAGAAGGGAAGAATGTAATCCATTTAGAAAGGAAAAACTGAAGTGGCAGTGCTCAGTAGATGTCATGTCCTACCAGGCTGGAGTAGATAGGTGCAACATGTTTGTTATAATCCATAGAGCATATTAATTTTTACTGGTTGCAGCATCACTTGAGCCCCCAGGGAGGTGTTCAGTGATCAACCATTACAAAATAGCATCTGACAGTAGACAGTAATGCTCCTTGCCTCCATGTGCTTCTCCTACCTGAGACATCCATAAGAGCGTTTTATAAAACTGAAAAAAAAAAAAAAGAAAAAAAAGGAGAGCAAAGAACTAGAGGGAGAATAACAGAAATCAAGAGGATGATGTCATCCAGCTATGCAAAGAAAACACTGCAGAAGAATTTGCTTATACTCATGGGTGTAAAGTTTCAGCTATAGCTTGTTAAAATCAGGTTATCAACAGGGAACAAATATCACACAATGCATGACTGGCAGAATACAAGGAATCTGATAATCTGCCAGTTTATCTAGTCACTTAATATTTTTGTATCTCTCTCCTGAATGTTTAAGTACCTGTGGCATGGAAAGAAACATGCAGAACTGCCTTGAAAGAAGTCTTTTGCTAAAATGTACTTGCAAAGGGTGTTTGGCTATTTTAATTTGTGACATATGGGAAAGTAGGAGGTGGTCTCACACCAGGTTGAATGGAGAGATCTGTGTAATAAAATCAATGACTAGATTACTGTTAGTAAGAAAAGCTTCTTCAAAATTTTGGCCAGAGATGCACATCTGAAAGGTCTACAGAGGCTGAGCTATTTTCTTAGCCCCCTGAGTGTTTGGTCTTCCTAATGCAGTAACCAGCATTAAAAAGCCTGCCATTTACCAGTGGATCACTTGGTGAATACGTATCTCAAAAAACTGAA
This sequence comes from Pampusana beccarii, assembly GCA_013399365.1. Classification (NCBI taxonomy): domain Eukaryota; kingdom Metazoa; phylum Chordata; class Aves; order Columbiformes; family Columbidae; genus Pampusana; species Pampusana beccarii. Next base: position 133,348 of record VWYH01002403.1, on the reverse strand, counting down.
AAAAAAAAAAAACTGATATTTTTTAAAAAACTGACAGAAGTTGCTTGTATATTGCGTTAAAGCAATAAAGGGCTTCAAGGACAAATAAGATCAGTTAGACTGGCTGCACGATGTTGCTATTTGTTCGCTAGAATGTTTCGTTATCAACTTTGAGCAACTGAGGTCGTAATTTTTAGAGGAAACCATAAGTCTATCTTTCAAGGCTTGCTTCACTACGGATAGGCCCTAGCAGCTTCCAGCTATCCTATCTTGTTCACAGGGTAGTGGCATCATGTAGGTATATTGGTGTCCTCTAGAGAGGATTTGTAGAAAGTGTGGGTTTGTTTTTTGTTTGAGTTCCCTGCTAGGAACAAGCCAAGGTGTCCAAATCTGAAGGTGAGGTTCAGTGATCCCAGCAGCAGGGTCATTACATGCTTTCAAATATTTAAGTTTCCTTTTTTTCAAAAATAACTTCCAAATAGAAATGCCTGTGAACTTTATAATATTTATGAAGACTCTACTATAGTTTTTAGAAAATGCTTATTTTTCTTTCTGATAGAAGTCTGCAAAACCTTACTTAGCACTCTTTTTGTCAGAGGAGACAGCAAAGTATTTTGAGTAGGGGTTGTTCCATGTACCATGCAATCAGGAACTCCCAGCCACATGAAAATATGCAAGTTGGAAGTTCAATAGACTAAGAAAGATACGGTGCACATCCAAATTTATATAGGCTAGGACAGATTCTGTTGTGACTTTCAGAACTGATAACCATGAGGCTGCAACCTCCATGTAAGGGAATCCTGAAACTATGAACTACAGGAAACTGAACTGGGAAGAGGAAGTAAGGAGGGAGTTCTAGAAGAAAGATCCTCTAACCCCACTCCATTTCCTACTCCTAATCCTTCCACTTCCAGATGTTGGAGGAAGTAGGCTCAATGTACCTGGTCTGCCTCAGTTGACCAGTTTAACAGTACAATCAATTTTCTGTTATGATGTCTATTCATTACTATTTTTATCTTAGCCTCTTTGTGAGTCTAGGTCTCTCATAATGCAGTGCAACGCTCATTTTATCATAAAGGATGGTGTACATATAACAGATGTAAGCTCACTGGGAACTTAGCTCTAAGGGAAAAATGGAGAATTTAGCTTTCTGTAAGGCAGCAAACATTAAAAAAGCAGCTTTGAGTTGAACAGACTTGAATTAACTTGAGTGCTTTGTTTTAACAAATAGAAGCAGCTATTTAAAAATACTTTATGTTGACAACTGTGTAAATATACAATGTTTCCTTGTTTTGTTATTGTCAAAATAAATTGGTACTGGATTAGGAAACTGGAACTGGAACTTAATTACCGTATACCATCTAATCACGTGTTTGATATTCATGACTAGGAATAGAGTGTAGAGCTGCTTAGACAGACCCTGTTTGTCTATTTTGTGACTTTCACAGTAAATCCATTAAATACACATCTGGGTTCTTACACTGACAAAAAGGATTATTTTCATAGAGGGGCCCTGGACTGTGGCTTTACAGTTCATAGATTTGATGTCTAATTTTCAGCATTGATTCACAGGAGTTCTGTATTATTTCTGGTAATACTAGCAGGATCTCGGTACCTCCGTTTGCTGTTTGTAAAATGTGTGTGTTGGGTGGCAGGAAGTTCTCAAGCCAGAGACTATAAAATCCCATGTATTATGGTTTCCTAGTTTTGGCTACATCTGAGCTACATTATCTATGATGAAAGTTAGTAATTCAATTTTCGTCATATGCCATTAGTTGATAGCACAGATGTCTTCTCTGTTAACAGAGAGAGAGAATTCCATGTATAAATCCCCCTGACATAAGATTTTCCTGGACATTTGCACTAATAAATGTGATTCAATTTTTCATTAAAAGTGAACAATAATTTTGGGCTGCAGTTCAGTTTTTTGCAGCCGTCTTGACATAAACGTATGCTTTCCTACCTCTAGGCCAGCTATAATACCAGCTAGGAGAAGGTTTTGGCTTATGCTCAATTTTAGCATGCATTGTCAAGGCCATTATAGGGAGGTTGTTTCTCCTTCTGCCATCAAGAATCTAAGCAACAATATAACCGATGACTAATGCAGGAGGATAATTACTGGTTTCATCAGCTGTCAATTGAAGCCATATGGTCTAGACACTAGAGAGGTGCTAAGTTATACACTAGTAATTCAGATGTAGACGAAGTATCTTTTATGGTATAACCTTCATGAAGAGAAATTACACTTGTTTTACAATTAATCAACACATTCATTTGTGCATGAGTAAAAGACTTTTCTGGGCTAAAGATTACTATATGAAATTTTTCACGTTAGGTAATGAACTAATGTTAAAATATTACTCTTTTTTATTTTATCCTGTGTATAGTGTTTTCAGATCTACCTGTTTCTTAGTATCATAGAATATAAGAGACCACTTTGTATTTGTAAGTAAGAAAGAAAGAAAAATATGAAAAATACTAGTAAAATTATACATTTTGAGTTACTTGCTGCTTTTGAAGATAAACCACAGTGGTGTGGTTTGAATGGTTTAATATTCTTTCTGCCTGACAATAAAGTCCTTAATATTTACTCAGGGTAATAAAGAACCATATTGCCTTGAATTTTATTAATTGTAAAGTACTAACTACTGGAGAGAAAAGGGAACCAGCAGTTAAGGGCAGAGTTCTCATTGAAAAGCAGTACTGTAGGAAACTTTTCATTTACTCTATTCGTTGAAAATGGTTCTTAGCAACAAACTCAACTGTATTGCATCAATTTTTGTATCTTCTAATGGGAAGTTTTCAGTGTGAACATTTCAGTTATGCTCATTCCCTGTACAGTGCCTCGATGCATATTTTTAATGCAATGGTAAAGTATCCTGTTTAGGTCAGTGTTGTTTTATTCTATTTGTGTTTTCCACATGCATTTAATTGTCAAAGGGTATACACACTCCTATAGCTGGTGTGTGGGTTAGGGTAAAACAGGATAAAGAGCTATTGCTGTAGTAGCCAAAACCAAAGGGGAGTCTGAGCCCTCCAGGGGGGCTCAAAGAAAAGCCTTTCCTCTGCTGAGAAATAAAAACTTTTTTTTTTTTTCATCTAGCTGTTACTCACCACTTCCCCACCCCACCTTGTTTAAGCTTTCCATGCAGCAGATTATTTTTATTTCTAGTAAGGTCTCCTATCACTTTTTCCTTTAAAAATGGAAAAAATAAATCCTCTTTACATCATCAGGCAGAGTACATCCTAACCTCTCTCTTCATGGAGGCTGACTGCTAATCCTATGTTTTTCTGTACTTGTTGATTACTTATCAGTCTTCTCCTTACTTTCCACACTGAATCTATAGGGCAGCCACATTACTGATGGCTTGGAAGCTTAGTGTGCTGATGAATGTGCCTTTGGGGAAGACAGTGTGATTGCTGAGCCTGGCAAAGTCTTTGAGTGTGTCTGTGGGAATTACAAGAAGGGAAATTAGTGAACAGGAAAACTAAGGACCTTAATGTAACTTTAATGTATTGCATAGTTTCTCTGTGTAAGCGCCTGGCCATCTTTTCTGCGTAGTGAATGCATAATTGTGAGTTTGGCATTCGAATAATTTTCCCCTCAAGGAAGCCCCAAAGGTTAAAAGCTTGAGGGGGATGGAAAATGTTTTTATTCTCTCTGATCTATTACTTAATGGTGTTTAAAGTGATACCATCCCACCAATATTAAATATCGTGAAAACAGAATTTAGTATGCTCTTGAGTTTGAGATTTTTACCATATATTCAAAAGATGTAAGTGAGAAGGGGGGAAAAAAAACAAGTACAATGCTGTCAACATTAAGCATATTTTGCTTTAGGGATACATTTTTGCACCATGAAAAGAGAGTTTAATTAGGTGCATAAATTTACCTGTATTTGTGTTACAAAATAAATTCTCACCAAGATATCTGGAAAAACAAAGGACTTAAACACATCTGATGTCTTTTTCATTCATCAAAGTGATTTTTGAAATGCAAGGTGGCCAAAATTCATCTCTGGTATAAATCTATTGACTTCAGAAAGGAGAGTGGGTAAAGCAAATGGTAAATCCAGCATATTTTTGCATATATTAATTTATTGTTGGCTCATTGCTCAGATGATATTAATAAAACTAGAAAGAGGGAGAAATTGCTTGATTGGCTGCAAACTGCTCTGATTGCTGTCTAAAACACAGCCATAGCAATTATGTATGTTGATCATCCAAGGGATTTTAGTCTAGGGACAGCAATATCAAGTCTGAAGCTTGTGTCAGGTAAAAAGCCTTTCTAGCAGGAAAACTGTTTGGTTTTGTATGAGTATACTTTCTTTTAAAACCATGTATCTGGTCATGAAGCATATTTCCTAGATTGGAGGCTGGTAGAAATAAAATTCCTATTTCATAAACACTTGTGAAAGTAAATATCAAAAAAATTTACTTGTGCCAAAGTAAACATTGTTGAAAAATGTAAAAATTGTTGAAACCTCTAGTTAAGAGAACAGCTGCTTGTAAAATCAGTATGTTGTCATCTGGAAAAACAGATTCATCGTGCCATATAAACTTTAACTTTGACCTGTTGGCTGTTTTTTCTTTGAGATTCATCATAGGTTTACGAGCTGGATCAGTCCTTACTGATCACCGTACAAGTTTTTGAGTTACTATTGAGAATGAAAGCTTCCACTCCTATCCTGCTGGCTTCATTAGCGATGAGGTAGAGCTAATGAGAGGTGTTTAGCTGTGGTGACTGCGAAAGGGTTTCCCCTGATGGAAACTTCAGTGTGAGTGCAACAATGCATCTAGCCTCAGACATAGAAACAATCCAAATACTCTGGAAAGACCCAATTACTTTAAGTCTTGCCTGCATCCCTCTTAGTCAATTCTGAGGTGTTCCACTCCCGCTCTCTCACTACAGTGCTGTTAGCTAGCTCTCAGTCTGCATTGCAAACCCATATAAGTGAGGTGGTTCTGCACTGCTGAGGTAGGGGTACATGCTGCCACGCTCACAGCAGTTTCAGGATTAGTTTGAATTTCATTGCCTATTTAACCTTGAACCTGCAGTAACCTTGGATTTTCTTGTAAATTGGTGATTTATGCTTTAAAGTAACTGTGGCATCTTGTAGCTGAATTAATCACACTGCCATTAAGAACTAGAAATTATTTTATTGTACAACGTTGTACAATAAACGTAATTCCTTTTGTGCTTCTGAAAATTACTATGCTGCTAAAGATGAATCTATGATGAAGCCAGCAAAAGATGCCCCTGTTTACTCAAGAAGCCCTACATGTGATAACTAGATGCAAGAACTCCTCCAAGCTGTTTGGGATTGGTTTAAGTCTTGGTATAATGTGCTTGCATGGACATGCAGAAACATGTGGGGTTTTTTTCTTTTGTATTTCTTCAAGAGTGTTAGAGCACCAGATTTTTCTAAAGTTAAATCTCACAGGATATGAACTGCAATTGAACTCTGAGCAGGATGGTTACTAAGGCAATCACACTGGACAGATACTGACATGGGAATTGGTGGAAACTCCTGGGGGTATTTAACCAGAGTCTGGGCTGCAGCACACTGCTATTGAAAACTTAGCTGTGGCTTATACTGGTAGATTGGTTTAAGTTTGATTTATTTTTCCCCCCATTTTAATCTGACTCTCAAGCTTTTATCTTGAGCGAGTCTTCCCTGCTCCTGACCTGGTTGCCTGCAGGAGTCCTTACACCTTAGTTCATGCATCTGCTCTAGTATTAGTGTTTATTCGACTTTCTACTCTGACTCCTGTGCCTGGGTCCTGTGCCTGCATTGGTGCCTGCCCTTGCTCCTTACCAGATCCTGCCTATTTTCATGTTTTCTCTTCCCATTCTTTTGGATCTAATCTTTAGACAATGGAGCTTCCTTGCTCCAAATTTGAACACTAAAGAAATAACCCTTGGGTAGAACAAGTGCATATCTATATCTGTTTGATGACTTGCCAAAACAGGGACTATTGGATATGTTAGATGATACTGTGCGATGTCCCTGGTGACCTGTTTTATTTGAACTCGATCTTACACTTCTTACGTTCTAGGGAGCTTTAAAAATGTCAGCAATGCTGGAGGGAACACCCTGCGACGTGATCTGAGGCAGCTGTAGTTGTAAATGTAGTCAGCTCTGTTCCTGCATGTTAATCTCTTCCTGATATTTCTATCAAATCTGCAGAATGCCAACATTCTGGAAGAACTGAATGGTAGTTCACAGACAAAAAAAAAAAAAAAATCCATATCTTAATGGTCCATTCGGTGAAAATGAATATGGGTTTTGGATATAGTAAAAGATTCTGTAAAAAGCTGGATGGTCTGCTCTGACTCCCATTCCTCCAGTGCTTATGGCAGTGTATGAGCAGAAGACGGGCAAGTGTACTGCTGCAGGTAGGCTTGAAGACAGCGGTATTGCAGACCTCTTTAGGAGTAATAAATCTTCGTAATAGCAAGTGCCTGGAGCTGTGTACGCTATTAAGACCTCACAAGCCACAAATCATGCTATGTACTGGACAGTTTCCAAAAACATATGGAAAAGGTGGAGGCACAAATCAGTTACCTTAAGAGCTGTGGAGAGCTGTGCTTGCATGTCCGCTTGCTCAATTAGCATGTGAATGTCCTGAGAACCAAGGCAGGGAACTCAACTGCAGGTGCTTTAGCCTCTCTCAGAAGGTTTCCTGGAGTTGTTTCACGATGGGGGTCTTTGTCCAAAATCCATCCCATCTAGCTGAGAAGTACAAGGAGCCTGAATAAAGTGTACCTAGAGAGCCCAAATGGAAAAAAAAAGTTTAAAAATATAAAAAGGAGAAATCTCACTCGTCTATTCATCCATGTATACATATAAAGAAAATGGCTAAGTGCGTAGAGTGCAGTGGAGCAAGAATAGTCTCTACTGACAAGCAGCTGACCATCTTTATTTCTTCTGGAAGATTGAGCACTTTCACCTGGCACAGGTATAACTCGTGCTGATGAGGTAGCAAAACCAGTGCCACCAGTGCCTCTATGGTGATGTATTATAGGTAAAGCTGCTACATTCAAATGTAGGATATATTAAGAGAGGGACAGGGCTCAGACAAATATTTGGCAGCTCAGAAAATCGTGAAAAATACTCTTTTTTGTTCTGTTTTCCTAAGTTCTTTCATGTCCTTACAGAGTAGGAGGTAGTTTTACTACATATCTCAGATGAAACTTCTTAAAACAAAATGTCAATGCAACAAGAGAAATGCTACTAAAACAGACTTCTGTGTTACAGGTTCGAAAATTGTGTTCAATGGTTAATGATTCTGAATAATATGAAAAACTGACCACTGGCATTCTGAAGTACTAACTTAGAAATCACTTGAATCAGACTTTCAGTTCGTACAGTCCTTATTTCAATTTTTCCAACAACAGGAAATGTGATCGTTGTCTTTGTTAGAACTGCCAAAGTAAAGTTGGGAAAACCAGCCTAATGGAACTAATCTTCAGAACCCTTTCTCTTGCCCCCTTTCTCAAGGGGATTATATGGTCTGTGGCTTTAATAGATAACCATAATTGTTCAGAATGCTTTGTTGGGGTGATATTCAACCTAAATGGCCTTTCAATTCCCATTATAGATACTAATATGGCAGTTAAAGGTCAGAAAGTGCTCCAGGCTACTGCTTTGCCTATCTTACATGGTAGCAACCAAAAAAATTGCTTTACCAATTTTAATGAGAGGTGTTCAGACAGTGGCTAAAGGTCGCAAGAAATGCTTCCATAGAACAAATCAAATTGGAAGGACAAGCAGCTATAAGTAATGCTTAGTAATGTTTAGATCCACTTGGTTTAAGTGATACAACTGCTTAATCAAGACATTTAGAATCATGTAAGTCCTCTCAAATAAACAATCTTTACTCAGATTTTAAGGGAATGGATTGTTTTGATATCCTGTGAATGACAGTTTCAATGCAACTGGAGGTTCCTCCATCCACTTCTCCAACTAGTTCCATCACTAATTGCACAAATGAACACTTCTGTTGCTGCATGCCCGAAAGGACAGTAGTCAGGTGTGTAACCTGACTTGTTTTTAATCTTTGAAAGGTGAATATAAAGTAGGAAACAGATCACGGTTAGATCTGTTTTATCTTTATTTTTCAATGGACATTAGTATTTTAGGTGTACAACACTTTTCCGTAAAATTGCACTTAGGCTGTGTTGTTGAATGGATACTGCTCTTACACAGGTCCCATCAGCTGAAATCACTTCTGCTTTTTTCAGGGGGAAAAAAGAAGAACTATGTGTGCTTCTGTTCACAGATGACCATACTTGTGAAGTGTGATGTGATTGATAGATATGGTGATACCTTTACTAAACACATCTGTTTAAACCTGATTTGGTGTTGCTACTTTGTGAAGTCCCTTGGGAATACAGCCTGTCATTGTCCTCACACCGTGAAGAAATTTGTGTGCCAGACACTTTTGTGTTGTGTTTGTTTTTTTTTTTACTATGGTCTCACAGATACACAGGAGAAGTAGTAAGAATGTAACTCTCATTGGTCAAGCGCTGGGTATTCCTTACCTGGACACTACTGCTTACAGTGCGTACAGTTAAAATGTGTATTCCCTGCCTCTACTTATTAAACTGATATACCCTTGTCCTATTTTAATATCTATAGCAATTTTAGAAGTTGGAGGACAGTGCTAACAGCTCTGAGAGCATTGCGGTATGGGGTACCGGGGCAGCAGTGCCATCATCCATGGACATCATACATTTGAAATAGAAGTGGCAGGATCTCCATGTCTGAGTTAGCAAAATGCTGATTAAACAATTCCAACTCCCTTATCCATCTTGCAACTTCCCATTTCACAGCCAGTTAACTCTGGCAACTCTCTGGCTGTGGAGAGGATCTTTTCTCAAGTGCAAAGGATAATTTTTTTACTCTCCAGCCTTCTGTGCAATTTGTGGCTTTCAGAAGGCAATATAGTACTTCTGCAGTGGGTGACACTGGAATCAATATCTTACCACTGCAAGGCAGTTAAGCACACATTGAAAAGCTTCATAAACTTTGGGCACTTGAGTTTCTACACAGACTGCCCAATAGAGGAGGCAGGAACACCCCCAAAATGCCCTTAAGACTTATTTTACAACTCTACGAACTCTGTATTTTCTGAACCTGTGCAATTTTAAAAAGTAGGAATAATTCTGACTGGAGTAAAGATCTTGACAGACAGTAGATTTATACCTTTTACACCGTCTTAAATTATAACACATTATTCATTATCTGTCTCAGTTCCAGTACTTTCATTCTCGTGACTTCTTCCTAATCATCTCAAGGTGCAGAAAGAAAAAGCACTCTACTTCAAAATCATATATATTTTCTAAAATTAAATCTCTGGTTTATGTTTTTTCCTATGATGATGAACTTAAAACTGTCTTCTGATCACTGATTCTTCTAATTTAAAATGTGCTTATGTATACACAGAACTAATTTTATGTAGCCATTTGCAGCATCATCAGGACATCCAGAAAAGATTTTTCTTTTATTTTTCCCCTCTTGTAGATGCAAAGGTACATCTTTAGAAAACCCTAACAAAAGCACCTTTTATTTTATGACTCAGTAATACAAAAGATGTGGTGCTAGCATCTGAAGGTTTAACTTTACTGAAAATTGATATATTAATTTAAGACTGCTCAATTCTGATAATTCAAAAAATCTGTCTGAAGAAAGAGGGGGAGTGTAGGTTCACAGTTTTATATTTTGTGGGGGTTTAAACTTCATCTGCCCTGTTTAGAATAGAAAGTTTTTAAAATATTAACTTCTCATTAAATTTGCATTTTTCATACAAGAATTTTTTTAGTGCAAAAATTATCAGTCAGTACTGGCAGATTAACACACATTTGGCTACAATGTGAGCTATGTTCTGCCATGATTGTCAGAATATCTTGATCATAATTCTCTCCTGGCTGTAGCTAGGTTGTTTTTACTTCTATCTTTGATATGCTATTGCCTACTTTTTCATCTGCTCTTTTATGAAGAGCAGATGAAAACAAAAAACTAACAAACAAACACAAACAAAACCCAAACAACAACAACAATAACAAAACAACAATGAAACAACAAAAAAAAAACCCAAATAAATTATCCATTTGAGGAAGTAGGACTTATTTTTATGGAGTGTTCTGTACTGTTTCTATTTCTGGACACTAGAATTGTGTAGGGATCAGATGAATCCTTGTAAGTTCCCAGGCCCTGATGGGATTCATCCAAAGTGCTGAAGGAGCTAACAGATACTACAGCAGGGCCCCTCTCTATCGTTCACCAGAGGTCTTGGGAGCATGGGGAGGTCCCTGCTGACTGGAATCTAGCCAGCACTGTTCCATTTTACAAGAAGGGCTTGAGGGAAGACCCAGGAAACTAAAGACATCTTAGTCTAACCTCAGTACATGGAAAAATAATGGAGATCATGCTAGGTGATATTGAAAGGTGTTTAGACGACAGTGCAATCATCAGGCCAAGTCAACATGAGTTCACAAAGGAAAAGTCCTGTTTAATTCATTTGATATCCTTCTATGGTAAGGTTGTGAGCACTGTGGATGAAAGGCAGGTGGGGGATGTAGTTTTTCTGGATGTTAGTAAGGCTTTTGATACTGTCTGTCACAGCATCCTTCTGGTCAAGTTGTCCATCTGGGAGATGAGCCGGTAGACAGTGCGCTGGATGAAGAACTGACTGAACAGCAGGGCTTAAAGGGTTGTGGTGAACTGGGCTACAACTGGCTGGTGACAGGTCATCAGCTGTGTTCCTCATTGCTCAATTCTAGGGCCAGTTCTGTTCAATGTGTTTATCAATGATACGGATGCAGGAGTTGAAGGCACGCTAGTATCTCATGTGCTGCTACTAAACTAGGAGGTGCTGTTGACTGTCTCGAGGGACAAGAGGACAAAAATACTCTCAAGGACACAAATCATGAAGGTTACAAGTGGAAACAGGTTTTACTTTTCTGAACCTGTTCAAGAGCCAGTGCTCACAAGCATTCACACAACGCACATTTGCAGCCAGGAGTAGTCTGGTGCATTCTTCAGTTTAGGTTGAAAATCATCGCCTGGAGTCTAGCAAAGGAAAGCCACAGAGTCACAGAAACTAGCAGCAGGAATACAGGCCAAGCAGTCCATGTTTCGTGAAGAGGAAGAACTTGAAGAATGAGATCAGGACCAACCACACACAAATGTAGAAGACAAAGAAGACAAGAAGATGGTGAAGAAGAGGAAGAAGAAGAAAAAGAAGACTAAGAAGAACAACAAGAAGAAGAAGAACAAGAAGAACAAGAACAAGAACGAAGTTGTATTGCCACTGTTGTGATTGTGCCATTGTGTGGCACAAAAGCTATGATGTATTATCCTTGCAATCCTGGAAACATGGTAGGATGACTCCCACAACTGGAGTGCTGCACTGGATGGCTATAAACTCTTCAGAAGGGATAGGCAAGGAAGGAGAGGACATGGTATAGGCCTGTATGATAGGAAGTGTTTTGATTGGAGCTTGATAAGGGTGACAATAGGGTTGAGTGTTTATGGGTAAGAATCAAGCGCAGTGCCAATAAGGCGGATATCGTGGTGGTAGTCTGTGACAGACCACCCAATCAGAATGAAGAGGCAGACAAAATATTGTGCAGGCAGCTGGGAGAAGTCTCACGATTGCTAGCCCTTGTTCCTGTGAGGGACCTTCAGCTTACCAGATGTCTACTGGAAATGCAACAAGGCAGAAAGGAAACAGTCTAGGAGGCTCCTGGACTGTATGGAAGACAACTTCCTGACACAGCTGATGAGTGAGCCAACTAGGGAAGGTGCCCCACTGAACCTGTTGTTTGCAAACAGAGAAGGACTTGTGGGTAACATGTCAGTTAGAAGTTGTCTTGGGCATAGCGATCATGAAATGATTGAGTTTTCTATTCTTGGAGGAGTAAGGAGGGTGGTCAGCAGAACTGCCACCTTGGACTTCTGAAGGGCAGACTTTTATCTGTTTAGGAGGCTGGTTAGCAGAGTCCTTTGGGAAGCAGTTCTGAAGGGCAAAGGAGTCCAGGAAAGGTTGGTGGCTCTTCAAGAAGGAAATCTTAAAGGTTCAGGAGCAGGTTGTCCCCATGTGCCGGAAGATGAGCTGGGGGGAAGAAGACTGACCAGGCTGAGTAGAGAGCTTTGGCTGGAACTTAAGAATAAAATGAGAATTTATAACCTTTGGAAGAAGGGGCAGGCTACACAAGAGGACTACAAGGATGCTGTGAAGTTATGTAGGGAGAAAATTAGAAGGGCCACAGCCCAACTAGAGCTGACCCTAGCTACTGCTGTAAAAGGGAACAAAAAATGCTTCTGTAAATACATCAGCAACAAAAGGAGGGCTAGGGAGAATCTTCATCCTCTGGTGGATGCAGGGGGCAACATAGTGATAGAGGATGAAGGAAAGGCTGAGGCGCTGAATGTCTTCTTTGCCTCAATCTTTAATAGTAAGACCACCTGTGTTCCAGGTACACAACCCTGAGCTGGAAGACAGGGTTAGGGAGCAAAATAAAACCCCAGTAAACCAAGCAGAAATGGTCAGTGGCATGCTACACCACGTTGGGTGGGATTGTAGATCTGCTTGAGGCTAGGAGGGCTCTACAGAGGGGTCTGGACTGTCTGGATCATTTGGCTGAGGCCAGTTGTGTGAGGTTCAACAAGGCCAAGCGCTGCGTCCTGCACTTGGGTCCCAACAACCCCAGGCAATGCCAAAGGCTTGTGGAAGAGTGGCTGGAAAGCTGCCTTGAGGAAAAGGATCTGGGGATGTTCATCAACAGCCAGCTGAACATGAGCCAGCAGTGTGACCAGGTGACCAAACAGCATCCTGGCATGCATCAGGAATAGTGTGGCCAGCAGGACTAGAGAGGTGATTGTGCCACTGTACTCGGTGCTGGTGAATACTGTGTTCAGTTTTGGGCCCCTCACTGTGGGAAAGACATTGAGGTACTGGAGAGAGTTCAGAGGAGGGCAACAAAGCTGGTGAGGGGTCTGGAGCACAAGTCTGATGAGGAGCAGCTGAGGGAACTGGGGCTATTTAGCCTGGAGAAAAGGAGGCTGAGGGGAGACCTTATCACTCTCTGCAACCACCTGAAAGGAGATTTTAGCAAGGAGGTTGTTGGTTTCTTCTCCCAATGAGCAAGTGATAGGACGAGTGGAAATGACCTTAAGTTGGGGAAGGTTCAGATTGGATATTAGGAAAAATTTCTTCATGGAAAGGGTTGTGAAGCACTGGAATAGGCTGCCCAGGGAAGTGATTGAGTCACCATTCCTGGAGGTGTGAAAAGGCTTATAGATGTGGTGCTTAGGGACATGGTTTAGTGGTAGATTTAGGTTATGATTGGACTCAATGATCTTAAGGGTCTTTTCCAACCAAAATGATTCTATGAGTCTAAGAACAAGAACAAAAATAAGAAAAATAAGAACAAAAAAGAATAAAAAGAACACATTTTTTTCCTGCAAAACTTGCTGTGCTGTGCTTCTTGGCCAGTGATGTATGAAAAGTGTTCTTGTGCCTGCCCCACACTTGTGTTGCACGCAGGGAGAGATGAAAAAGGGCAGCTCCAGGTGGTGCAGCAAGCCTGGAGCCCTTCCAAGCACATTTGTTTTGCACCAGCAAGAACCCCTGGGGAAATGGAGCCCAGAGAAAAGCAGAGCTCACTCCCACTGCAAATTTGCATTGGGCAAGAGAGCCCAAGAGCACCAGGGTATGAATGGAGCCTTGGAGGTGTGAGAGCAGCAGGAAGGAACCAAGAAAAAGGGGCCCAGAGGAGCCCTGACAAGGGGCTGTTCTCAGTGCTATGGAGGGCAAGAAGCAGCCCCCATAGGCCGCTCTGGGGGCCCACTATGGGAGTTTGTGGACCAGGAGCATCAGGTCCCTAGCAAAAGTGACTAAAAGGAGCCCTGACAAGGGGCTGTGCCCAGTGCTGCAGAGGAAGGCAAAAAACACCCATGGACACTTGCTAGCTCACTGTGGGGGAAAAAAAAAGCCTTCCTCCCCCCAGCTGCAGGGCAGGAGAGGCCATCTTTGTGGTGCATGAGCAGCAGGCAGTAACCGAGCCAAAAGGACCAGAGGACTCCTGACAGTTGGGTCTTGCTTAGTGCTGCAGAGGAAGGCGAAAAAACACCAGGGACCAGTACCAATCTGCCCCAGGGGAAGGTTACTTCCGGATCGCAGCACTTGTGATTGAGCGTGTGAGCAAGACCTGTGAGCATGTGAGCAACCTGGCTCCTCATCTCACAGGCTGATCATGCTTCCCAAGCTCTGTTCTCCGTCAACCTGAAGCCATCTCAGGGGTTTCCGAGAATGGACTTCCCACGCCTGGCAGGACACCAGTGGCTGCTCCAAAGCACTGGCAACATCTCCCTGCCAACATCTCTGCCTCTCATTTTTTACAGCTGCTGCCCCTTGCTCTGCAGAGGATGAGGACTGTGAGCTCTGCAGTGCTCCTCAAGAAGGCATTTCCTTGGTCTTGCCGCTGCTCTCCAGCTGAAAAGGATTTCTGTCACTCCAGTGAGCTTTGAAGGTGGCCCCGCCAGAATCTGACCTTGCAGCCAAGAATGTCCAGCAGCCTTGTCCAGCCTCCTCCAGTCTTTTTCCCTCAGCCCCTTCCAAGTGGTTCCATCAGCTCCTCAAGGACTTCTGGGATGTCTTCAGTCTGCCCCCAGACCAGCTCTGGCAGCAGACACAGGAGGATGGTCCCTTCCATCCTGATCCGGGGCATTGTGACTGCTGCGTTGCCGGGTGGTTGCACTGTGACATGGGGTGATGGGGCCCCTCCTGTGCCGCCGTGCCTGCTGCCCCTCCCCCCAGCATGCTTCAGAGGAAGGCATTTGGGGTGCTGCCCCCAAGGCAGTCCCTGTGCACAGGAGGCCCAGGGGGCTGTCCCTGCACTTGCTGCTGGGTGTCCTTGTACATTCATCTGTACATTCAGATTATGTAAAGAAGGGCGTTTATACCACAGATATTCTTTTGGCTGTGAGCATGCCAGAGGTGAAAGAAAGGCATCTGGTTCCCTCTGCATGGACTTTGTAGAGACACAGACAGCATGCAGGACTTCATCCCCATTCCTTACCAACACACCAAGGGACATTTGTTACTACCCTGATTATGGTAAGGTCATCCTCTTGGAAAGAAGTCCTCAATTGTTTTGTGTTCTTGATCATCTTTTTCCTTGCACTTCAGTAGCCCTTTTCCTTCTTTGGCCTACACCCTTGATGTCTTTCTCAAAAGTGATGGCAGCCTTCTCAGCTTTTGTCTTGCTCCTTCTAGTCATCTTCTTTTGGAGGTCCTCCATGCCCCCAATCAACTGCTGAGGCTTTGCTTGCCTTCATCCCAGATGGAACTGATCTTTCTTGAGCCTGAGGAATGAGAATGGTCATTAGCAGTACAGGTGAGTTCTCAAAGGGCTTTGCACAATGCTTGCCATTCCTTTGGAAACATCTTGCCTGACACACAGGAATGCAATTGCCCACTTCTCTGTGACTCGTAGTCGCCCTGGGATCTACTCATGAGTTTAATGTCTCCTCAAGAAAACACCATTAACTGTCTTCCTGTCTCCCTACTGCTGCACTATATTGTTAAAATTGTTTGTGAGCCCAAGTTCATGTGTGAATAAAACATATGAAACAATTTCTGTTAAATAATCTTGTTATTATTTGCTCCTTCAGTAGAAACAGGTTATTAATACTTAAATTCACACCAGTGCAACAATAACAGTTTGACTTCTGTTGTTTTAAAATTATGTGTTACCAATACAGAAACCCAAAACTCAGTCCAAATCAAGGAATGCAGGCCACCTGATCAGGAAGAGGAAGTTGATGAGGCTCTCTACAGACAGCTGGAAAGTAGCCTCATGATCACATGCCCTGGTTCTCATGGGAGATTTCAATCACCCTGACATCTGCTGGGTGGGCAACACAGCTAAGCACGCACAGTCCAGGAGGTTCCTACAGATCATTGGTGACAACTTTATTGACACAGATGGTGGAGGAGCCAACGAGGAGGGGCATGCTGCTGGACCTTGTCCTAACAAACCAAGAAGAACGAGTTGGAGATGTCATGGTTAGGGGCAGCCTTGACTGGAGCAACCATGAGATGGTAGAGTTCAGGATCCCACATGGAGGAAACAGGATAAGTAGGACTAAGACGATGGACTTCAGCAGGGCAAAATTTGGCCTCCTCAAGGCCCTGCTTGGAAGAATCCCACGGGATAGGGCTCTAAAAGGTGGGGGGTGTCTGAGAGAGCTGGCTAATACTCAAACTTCACTTCCTCCAAGCTCAAGACTGATGCATCCCTGTGATGAAGAAATCAAGTAAAAGGAGTAAGAGGCCAGCATGGATGAGTAAGGAGCTCCTGTTAAAACTCAGAGGGAAGAAGGATGTTTATGTAATGTGGAAAAAGTGACAGACCACCTGGGAGGTATATAAGGAGGCTGAGTATATAGGGATGTGGTGAGGAGGCTGAACTCCACTTGGAATTAAATCTGGCCAGGGATGTCACAGACAACAAGAAGGGCTTCTTCAAGTATACGAGCAGCAAAAGGAAGTTTAGGGAAAATGTTGGTCCGCTGCTGAATGAGGTGAGTACCGTGGTCACAGATGATACAGAGAATGCAGAGTTACTGAATGCCTTCTTTGCTTCCATCTTTACTGCTAAGACCAGCCCTCAGGAATCCCAGACTTGCCCTTGGCTGAGAAAGATCAGGTAAGAGTTCATTTAGACAAGCTGGACATCCAGAAATCCATGGGCCCCTATGGGATGCACCCACGAGTGCTGAGAGACTTGGCAGATGTTATTGCAAAACCACTGTCCATCATCTTTTGAAGGTCTTGGAAAACAGTAGAGATTCCTGAGGGCTGGAGGAAAGCCAATGTTACACCAGTCTTCAAAAAGGGCAAGAAGAATGACCCAGGAAACTACTGGCTAGTCAGCCTCACCTCCATCCCTGGAAAGTCTGGACATCATCGCCAAGCATGTGGAGAAAAAGAAGGTTATCAGAAGTAGTCAGCATGGATTCACCGAAGGGAAAGCATGTTTGACCAACCTGATAGCCTTCTGTGATGGTATGACTGGCTGGGTAGATGAGGGAAGAGCAGTGGACGTTGTCTACCTTGACTTCAGCAAGGCTTTTGACACCGTCTCTCACAACCTCCTCATAGGCAAGATCAAGAAGTGTGGGCTGAATGAATGCACAGTGAGATGGGTCATGAACTGGCTCAATGGCAGAGGTCAGAGGGTTGTGATCAATGATGCAGAGTCTGTTTTGAGTTCTGTAGTTAGTGGGGTTCCCAGGGGTCAGTGTTAGGTCCAGTCCTGTTCACCGTGTTTATCAATGACCTGGATGAAGAGACTGAATGCACCCACAGCAAATTTGCTGATGATACCAAACTTGGAGGAAGGACTGACACACCGGAAGGCTATGCTGCCATCCAGTGAGACCTGGACAGGCTGGAGGACTGAGCAGAGAAGAACCTGATGAAATTCAACAAGGGCAAGTGTAGGGTCTCACACCTGGGGAGGAATAACCCCGGGCACACGTACAGGTTAGGGGTGGACTTGCTGGAAAGCAGCATTGCAGAGAAGGACTTGGGAGTTCCAGTTGACAACAGGTTGACCATGAGTCAACAATGTGTCCTTGTGGACAAGAATGCCAACGGTGTCCTGGGGTGCATTAAAAAGCGTTTGATCAGCACGTTCTCCTCCCCTTCTACTCTGCCCTGGTGAGGCCACATCTAGAGAACTGCATCCACTTCTGGGCTTCCCAGTTTAAAAAGGACAAGGAATTACTGGAGAGAGTCCACTGGTGGGCTACAAAGATGATTAGGGACCTGGAGCATCTTTCTTATGAGGAGAGACTGGGAGAGCTGGTCTGTTAAGTCTGTAGAAGAGAAGGCTGAGAGGAAATCTTATTAATGCTTATAAATATCTCAAGTGTGGGTGTCAAGAGGATGGGACCAGACTCCTTTCAGTGGTGTCCAATGATAGAACGAGGGGCAATGGGCACAGGCTGAAGCTTAGGAGGTTCTGTCTAAACACGAGGAGAAACTTCTTTACTTTTAGGGTGACAGAGCACTGGAACAGGCTGCCCAGAGGGGTTGTAGAGTCTTCTTCTCTGGAGACATTCAAAACCTGCCTGGACACATTTGTGTGCATCTACTGTAGGTGTATCTGCTTTAGCAGGTGGGTTGGACTAGATGATGTCCAGAGATTCCTTCCAACCCTAACCACTCTGTGATTCTGTGAAAGGAAGACCTCATAAAGGACACATTGTTTAGCTCCCTTTTTAAATATTGCTAGCTGTGTTTTTAGCTAACTGATATTACAATACAGTTACAATTTTTCAATATATCTACTTGTTTGAGCTGTTTTCCTTATTAGTTGGTGGCTACCTACATGTTCTGCAATTTTGAGAAATGCTGTATCCAAAATGCAAGTAAACCTCAGACTGTCCAGGATGTTCCAGTCTCATTATTTTATTTAAACTTCACTGTGTTAAGGAGGAAGGCTGTCTACATGAAAACTCCAGCTTCTTGAATCTTCTTAGGAGATATGAACAGCCGTTTCCCCTTTCTTGAACTTCTCCCATCTTCCAAAGCAACTAGAAAATGCAAAGCTTTCAAAAGCAGAATGCAATTCCATTTGATTTGGTCTAAATGGTAAATGAAAAACACCTAATGATTTATGAAGACAGTGTAAATGATGTATACATGTATGCGTTAATATAATGAAAAAAATCAAGTTCAAGATAGCTTCTTTTCCATTATGCTTTTTTGGGTCTCTGGAAACTAGGTCTTCTCCCAGAGAGCAATGAGAATCATGGAACTTTGTGGAAAGGTTGAAAAATCAAGACTGTCAGAATGGAAAGAAATGAGAAAATCAGTCATAAGTGGAAAAGTGCACTGTTGTGTTTAATCTCACATGACAGAATTCGTGGTACCACTTGTAAATGGCATGTTGTCTGGCTGGAAAAGGGGATTCATTTGAGATGAGATCAAAATAAATAATATCTTAAAGACAACTAAAAATGATGAAGCATGGCTGAAGAGCCTGATTAGTAGAAGACCTATCCTTTTACTCTCTGTTTCTGAACTGTGCTTGGCTAAAGGTGTAGACCCAAATGTACACCTGCCTGACACACAGATGGAGGTCACTCTATATTGTTGTATTTTTCGGCTGGAAATATTGCCTCTCACATGGGAAGATATAGTAGATTTAATGCCTTTGTATATATAATAGAAAGTTTTCCACAGATCTCAGTCCTAGTCATATATTTTAAAGGCTATTGGAATAATGTCTGTGTTTTAGAGGCTGGGATTTAAGTGCCATCCTTTTCATTGCAAAGCATCTTTCTCTGGTTGGCAGAGTCAGTCAAGCAACAAATACCTTCCTTGCATTTAAGAGAGCAGTATTTCTAAATCTCTACTAATTACATCTATTCCGTCTACTAATGGAATGTTTCTTAGTCACTTTGTACATTTAGTCATTAAATGGAGCTATACAGTTACAGACTTATTCTTGTAACCTATTATGCTATTGTACTTATCTGTGTATGAGGAGTTAAGTGAGTACTGAAATAAAATTTTTTGGTACATTGGAAGTATTTATCCTGTGTGTTCTTGCACTACTGAGCTCATGTGATATATATTTGAGTAAAACTCTGGTAATACATTCAATGTCCAGATAGATTTATTTGAGGTAGCATGTGCCGTTGATGGTGGTAAAGATTGTCTAGATGAAGTGATGTGCACAACTGAGCACCTGTGAATTGTTAACTTGTGTGGTAGCCACTGCAAGGGTGCAGGTTTCTTTTGCCCTCTGTATACATTATGCACCAGGATACAATAAAATATCTTAAATAATGCATATACAAATGTCTTCTTACCTGGAAGTTCAACCTTTCATGGGATATTTTTTTACATTTCACCCAGAACTGACCATATTATACGGAGGATCCATGGGCATGCAACAGAAAATGTATTGTTTTGATTTTATTATAGTATGGATACTTTAAAAAAAAAAAATTATTTGAATGGGACAGAAAAAAAAATATATAAAAATACAATTTGCATTTGGAAACAGCATACTGAGTTGTTTATTGTGCATTTTTCTTTTTTATGTAGAATCGGGCAAATCTTTATGGCTTAAGCCCATAAGGGAAAAAAAAAAAAAAAAAAAATATAACTTATTAAAAACAAAGAACTAAAAAAAAAAAAAAAAGGCAGCATCAGAGAGCAACCACTATGACCAAAAAAATTTGAAAATACTGTGTAAAAAATTGCTGTGTAATCCTGGAAATTAAGTAAACTTTGCCTTCATCATGTGTTGAGATTCCATTTTGAAAGATGAGTTTATGTTCCAGTTTTTCACTTGTAATTCCCACTTACAGTAAAATGTAATTTCAGTCTTTAAAAGCAAAACAAACAAAAAATCTCTTTATTATCTAATGATTATATTAATTTTCAATTAATTTTGTCAGTGTTGCCTTCCATTTGCAGATGGAAGACACAAAATTATGTAGTGAATATGAACTAATCGATTGTGTCCAAATTAATATGTACTTGATTGAAAGTCATGTGTGGCAGTTGCTCTGATTTTAAAGCTGCCCTGGCATACAAGGAAAAAGGGATGATCAGTCAAATAATCTGAGTGCAACAGCTCCTCGTTAAGTAGGACATTTTTCTTTTTGACATCTCAAGTTTGCTGTGCTGTGGAACGGAAGTATATAACAGTACGTAACACGATGTTAAAAACAAAAGTTTTAACACTTTTAAGTCACGCAAGTTTACTTACCATCTCCAGGTATACTCCCTAGCTGGGTTTTTGTTTGTTTGAAACTAGTGCATATTCAGAGGATAGTGATCTTTGTCTTTAAGGCATTTCCTTTTGCACAGCTTCTCTCTTCAGCAGCCTAAATGCTGACATGACTTGCTCAGAGTATCTTGGAAGGAGAGACATGCACAATCTTACTACATGTTGCAGAAGTGTACCAAGTAAACATGGGGTTTATTTTTGTGCTTTTCCAGAGTCAACTTCAGAACTAGCTTTTTGATGGACCTTTTCCATAGGGCAAATGCTGATGGACAGTATCTTAGAAATGACAAAACACTAATTTAGCTTCTAGGACAATTTAGGTAAATTGGTCAGGGAGAAACTTAAAAATAAAAGTGAAATTCTGTATCATAGTCCAGAAGGTTTTAAAGTGATACGTAATTTGGGAATGTGCCACATCTGATAATAGCCAATATAAAAATGGAAGACATGCCTTTGATGATTGACAAACTTGCACATGTGCTATCTGTACATAAAGTTTTATAGCAGCAGCTCTCAAAAATCAGGTAGGAGTTTGTCTTCTGTTAGGATTCATATAGTTAGTTTTTCTTTTCCACAGAACTGGTGAGAAGTATGTGTCATTTCAAGTAACAGAGAAATTCCAATGACATAAAATACAACTGTTAATTTTTTACACTGTTTTTGATGAGTTTGGTGATAGTTTAAGTTCAGTAAGCTCTTCATTTCTCCTTGAGGAAAGACAAGGATTCTTTTCAAACTGGAAAATGTATCTGACGAAACCAGCATTATTGTCTTTTAGAAATTATATTCCTGTGCAAAACTGGGTGATGCTCTGAAGTTCTCTATGTACAAATGGATATAAAGGCATCTACCAAAAAAAAAGTCTTAAAATGTGGCTTAAACTATTTATGTGGAAATTTCATACAAGTGATCTGACATCATAAATGATGTCAAATAGAGGCTACATGATCTAATGCTGAACCAGTGGATGACAGTCAGGAGAGGTGGGTTCTATATTTGTCTGTTCCACTGACTTGTCCTCAAGGAACTGTCTTCAGCCTCTTTTCCCGTTTTGTCAGTACAGCCTATTTATTCTCTTTCACTAGCTACTACTATTACATACCTGAAAAGACTTCAGCCTGATGGGTTCTTAGTCTTGACTGGAGACTGTAGGTGTGGCTGTAATGCAAGTAATTGTCACTGATACAATGGAGAATGGGGAATTTTTTGCAGAAGTGAATGCTTTGTAGATTTCACTCTGTGGATGCAGTAGGCAGTCTTTGAAAGCATCCATCATTCTTTCTTCCATCAGAGTTTCTTGTAAATCATAATGTATTTCACACTGCAGTCACAGTCCCGTGATTGCTTTACCTCTGAAGCACTGTATTCAGCACGTTAATCTAAAAAAGCGTAGCGAAACTGTGCAATAGAAGACTAACACTTCAGCCAACTTCTCTAAACTCCTTCTACACCCAGCTATTCTTATCCACATGAAACCCAAGTTCTGGATTAATCACACTGTCACAAGAAGACATGCAAAAATAATTGCTTTAGTATAGCTTAAAGATAAAAGCAGGATTTATTAGATCAAACACTTGAAATAGATGTGTGAAAATAAAATTATGTATTGAAATGAGTATAATTTCTTCTCATAAGAGACAAACTACATAGAATAGTTTTGATCACAGAAAACACCATTCTTCCTTGTTACCCTTTAGCATGGTCCTCTTTGATTTTATGAAGAAATATACCCAAGTGCAGTAGTCAGGATCCATTAAAATTTAAATTACAGTAGGTGGGCATTGACATCAGATAACCAAAAGTCAGAAATTTCCACAAATTTAGTCATTTGTTCAGCCTACGCTTCTACATGTGATCCTCCATGGACTTAAATACAACTTCACTTATTTTTTAACTGACCACTGCTAAAACCTGTGTGTAGATAGATGCTAAGTCTGTCATGGATCTGGTATCTGATCAGATTCACAACTCAAATTAATTTTTGTAATTTACTTGAGCAGTTTTCAATAAGGAGACCTTGTGGAAAGGAAAAGATAGCCCAGGAGAGCTGGGTCTGGTCTATAGCAGAGAGGAATAATTTTGTCATGTGCAGCTCATGTACTAAAAATGCAATTTTTAGTCACCAAAAACATTAACTCAATCTTTTAAAGATCAAATTCAGGTATTAATTTTATAGAGCATAAGGCAAATTATATACTTACTAAATTTTTGTCTTTGTAATTATTTTCATAATTAAATCTGAGACAATTTTATTTGTAAAGGAGTAAAAGCACTAGAAATCTAAACAAGTCTTTAGTTTAACTTGAAAATATTTCTGGGCTTTGACTTTATTTTGTGTGTGCATGTGGGGAGCCATTCAGACAATGAAATGAAAAATCACTATTTTGTACAGGTTCAATTATAACTCATTCTTCTTAGAATAAAGAGGACTTGATATATTGCTTTTTCTTTACAGGTGCTCCCCTCTGCATTCATACAGAAAAATACATTTTCCCTAGTGTCCTGGTTTTGCTTTACTGTGTGAGAATAGCACTGGGGTGTTGGGAGCCATGAGTGAGTGGCTGTGTGGTGCTTATTGACCAGCTGGGAATAAGCCAGGACACCTTGTCAAGTGTCATAAGTACAGTGTTACAGTGTGTCAGGAACTTTAGAACTGAAGTGGTTTATTTGAGGAAAAATTGGGAGGAAAGAAACAAGATTCCCAAATGCGGTAAATTAACTGTCCTGATGTTCAAATAGTTAGAGAGAATTCACTCTGACATAAAGTGCACAATTTTAATATTGCACTGTTAGTTCACCTTTTCATCCTCAGGTTTCCTACATCCAAGAGGACAACAAACTGTTTTAATTCAGTAGAAGAAAAAGACATTAAGCCCATTAAATGTACCTACTTTAGTTACAGAAGCTTAAGCAATCCTGAATGTGCTGTCAAAATTGGGTGATTCCATTCCATTCCATTCCATTCCATTCCGTTCCACTACCCTCACTTTCTGTTAGAAAAATCTTCTTGGCTAAGAATAGAGCACAGAAGAAATTGAAAGTGCTTTGAACTCAGAAGGGAAAGAGGGAGCAAAAGAAATCACAGCTGTAAATAAAACATGCCCAGGAATGAAAATGCATGTGCCATATGTGCTGCTGAATAGAATGCCCCACTGCAAGTCTTTGCTATCAGTAAAGGTCTTTTCCTTTTTTCCTTCCCTCCCACTGCCGTTCACTATTTCTGCTAGAGGATAAAGGTTCAGTGACAGAGGTTCGGCAGGAGCAATCTCAGGTGTCCATTTTTAAGTACAAATGAATTGGCTTCGCTTGGAGTCTTAAGCTTAAACTTTTGTCTTTAGAAAGTATAGAAAGATTTTTGTAGGTTTTTTGTTTATTTTTGACACTGAACTGAAGAATAAATGCTAGTCTTTAAGGGATGACTGAGTCAAGTTGTGGATACCTTATTTAATGAGAAACTAGAGCTGACAGGGTAAGTGTGGTGTTTGTTTTACATGCTGATCTTATTTGGCTGTGTTCTATGCATCTTATAGACCTCCAGTATCTGAGCAGTGGTTAATTCACAGTCTTAATTTATGCAACCTGTTTTGTAAAGGAAGAAGTAAATTGCTAATACTATCCCCATTTCATAAAGGAGCACTTGAAACACAGAGATTACAGATTTAAGGAGGTATTAAGTGTCCAACCCAGAGATGAATAATGGAATTTTTGAAGCTTCTTGTAGATGTCTACAGACTCCTTAATATCTGATCCTAAATATTTTTTTCCTAAGATTCTGAGGCACAATAGCAAACTCAACCAAAGTGAAAATGCAAAACTCGTAGTTATACTAGGTAACGGACTTGTCTTAAAACCTTATTAAGCTGCTGACCTTGTCACAAGATTGCTCTTAATGAAAGAGCAAGTGTGACAATAGCGTGTTTTTGAAGATGTTCAGGAGAAGTTCTAAACAGAATACAGATGTACCTGTAAGAGACTTATTATTCTACCATTCCTCCTTGCAGGATAGCTCATTTTGCCCTAAGCCAGATGCTGCAAGGATACTCTGACAGGCTTTCTGCTCTGGAAATCACAGAGGAAATAGAAAAAAGCAGGACTGGTATATCTGCTGGTATATCTGGTCACTGCAGGGAGAAACAACAAAATGGCTCTACCTAACGTATAGACTGAAAAGAGGTAGATACATATGGAAGATATCTTTCCTTTAACCTACAAGGGGAAACATTCTGGGAAAGAGAGCTGATGCTAAATTTTTTTGTTTTATTTTGTTCTCCTTGATGTATCAAGAGGATTCTGGCACTGTTTTTCTTTAAGACAGCTTTAGTCCCTTTGGAAAATACTGCTGTCTACATAGAGCAAGTTTCTTAGTTTGCAAGCATAAAATAATGAAGTTTATTTAGGTGTGATCAGTTTGAATGGCAATTCTTGTATGGTTTTGGAATTGCTGAAAGAAACTCAGTAAATATTCTCTTTGTGCTACAGGGACTTTTTTTTTTTTTTTTCAGCAGTAGAGGTATAATTTACAGAGTGAATATAACCGTGGGTTAAGACTTTTACTTCCTGATGCACTCCCTAGAGCATTTGACAAAAGCTTTGTGGTGTACACTTAACATCCTGATTGTATATATTAACCTGACTTTAAGAAACAAAAGAAAACAAAAATATTTCTGGTGATGGGAACAGCAATTGGTGGAAATATTCTAAGGATAAGACTCTGCAGGAAATGAAAAGGCTTTTAGCACAAGATGAGTGAGACAGCAATATCTATTATTGTTTGTTATTTTAAAGATGAATTCTCAATAGAATTTGAGACTTGTTTAAGGAACCAGAATGGTTACTCCTAAAGTGTCAGTGAAAAATAGATGGTAAATGTGATCAGAGGCAGTCTTTACTAAATGGGTTGTAAGTATGACATATGCTGCACAAGAGTGAACATTAGTTGCCATTGAGTTTATTATTGGCTTCAAAAGGAAAATAATGGGAACCTATTGGAAGATTTTGCTTGAACCAGTGTGGACTGATTACTAGTGTTTGGCACAGCCTCATGTTAAATGATACTGGTCAGTAGGAACTCATTCAATGAATGGAACAGGGTTCTGCCAGCTTTCCTATTTGATTGATTTCTAAATAACATGTACATCAATTCTAAATAAGAATGAAATCACACAAAATTTATTCAAAAAATCTAGCAATCTGGAAGATTTTCTGTGTTTCAAACACTTTTTTGTAGATACACCTGGACTTAGTATTTGATAAGTTACAAAGATGCTAGCATGGAAGAACATTAATGAGTTTTAACTTCTTTGAAATGTATTCTTGGTGCCAGTTTCTTAGGTGCATGAGTCAAAACCTAGATTAGGATACTCCTGTCAATATTGGATTTTTGCTAACATGAATGAGATCCAAACTTCATTCTTGGAAAGACAGCTTGTTGCCTGACACATAAAGCTAAGGCAGCAAATGGAAGTGTTCTCTCCAGCTCTTCTCCCTTCAACTTTTTAAACACAAACCCCTTGATTTTTCTCCTATTTGTATCTTATTTCTCCTTTTTGCTCATCATCAGGTGATTTTCTCTTGGTAACAATATAAAATTGCTGAAGTATGGCGCACCCTTGCTGGCTAGAATAGCAAATATATGGAGCAGAAAAGTCCAAATGTCTATTAAGTATGAGACTGCCCTGCTAATGACTACAATTTCCTAGTGTATTTCTTCTTCCAGAAGGCTTGGAAAGAGGCAAATTAAATGCTGACTGTCAAACTTTATTTTATGATCTTACAGTTTAGGCCTTTTTCTTTCTGTGAGTCTTTCACAACAGTTTGAGGCAAGTGTGTGCCACTCAAAATGTGAACTGCTGGTTGACCCACTGCAGTGTTATTATTGTCATTTCAGAGTCTCAGTTCTGCTGCTGCTCTATCCGTTCACCAGCAGCAATATTATGTGGATTAGACTGTGGATCCAGCTGGTTAGTAATTCATTTTTCCTGACTCAGCCAACAAGGGCTGCTGCATGGGGCGTCTTCCACGAAGGGCAGCTTTGTATTGAATAAAGGGTACGCTTTACCATGTTACTCACCCACCTCTGTGCAACTCTGCATGTTTTTCCATCGAGGTTCTTAAACAGGGATAAAACTCATTCTTTATGCATGTGAAGCTCTCTGTTTGGTTAGCAAGATGCCTGTTTGACTCTGGAAGTTTAGGCTGCAGTTTTAAAATAAAGATTCTGCAGAAATCCTGCTAGACTCTGAGATGATACAGAACACAGTGCCTTACTGATCACAGTGCATGTTTATGAGCAGAAGAAATTACCCCTTTGTCTGTGATAAAAGCACTCTGATTCAATGAGTTCTGAACAGGTAATACATAATAATAAATCCTACATAGTGGAAGAGTAGATTTTTATAGAAGATAAACACTGGAACAGAGGGCAGGAGTATAGCACAATTCATATAAAAGTGAAGCTCTTTCATGGTTCGACTATACTCCTCTGTATTTGTTTAGATCCCCTAAAATATTATGCCTATTAATCACGAATATGGCCTCCAAGCCAACATTTCCCTATAAAACCTGCTTTCTTCCATAGCCGCAAACTTGAAGTTGCTACACAGTGGTAGTATTTCACTGTGTCAATACAATAAACATAACCAAAAAGTGAGATGAATCGTGCTAGGCACTAGTCTTCTCATTTTAAACTTGCACAGCATGGTGGTGCTTTACCAAAATCCCTTGACTGAAGTACTTGCCTACTTATGCTTATGCATTGCCTCCAAATTGTGCTGGGCTGGAATGTTCATTACATGATCCAGAAACAGTGAACTAGTTATTTAAATATCAGAGGAAGGCTTTTAAGACAATATACATGTCATTTTTTCAGGACTGTGTGTTTTCGCTAACCCCATACTGAACAAAGAGAAAGACAGGAAAGTAAAGAAATAACGGGCAGTCAACAGTGACTTTTATTTTAGGGCTTCATTTCATATGAAAACCTCAGACTGCTCAAATAGAATGCTTTCTTTACTGTTCACACCACTTTGATCAATTACAAATAAGAATTACTACCATAAATGGAATCTGAGGAAGAAGTCAATATTTTTTTTTTGGTCCAAAATAATTCTTCACTTAAATAGTTTTTTTAAAAACAGTCACTTTCCCCCCTAATAATAGGTTTTCAAATCTATTGTTTTCTTTTGCTATTAAATATATTTCTATTCTACATCTGGATGTGACAGATGTCATCTCTTCTACTTGTTCATTTGTATTTAATTGTTGGATCTTTACCATGTGTTGCTAGAGAAGGTAAGACTTGCATCTTCTGAAACAAAGGTGGATTAGACAGCCAGTCTATAAGGGTTTGTTTGTACTGCTGAAAAAAAAAGAGTCCAAGAACCCTCACTACCTTCAGCACCACCTGTTCAGACTGACTGGCATTTGCACAGCTAACATCGGACTCTCCCTAGAGTGTATTAGGTTGTTCACCCCACACTGGGTTTGGACAAAGGTTCCCAAGTCAGAACAGTGGAAGTGCGTGTGGGCGGGGGATGGAGTGTTGCAGTTCCAAGTGTCTTGAGTGATTTTAGGATTATGTTACAGCTCACCACAGTGGTGTTTCTTACCATGAAATTGCAGGGATGTGTTGTAAGAGGTCTGTAAAGCCTTTTGGGCTACTGTTGTAGGACAGTGAAGAGCCAAAACTGGTGTATGTGTTTGTCCATATTACCTTTTGGTAGTGGTTTCTGGAGCATATGTTTCCCAAGTTGTTCCTGGAGAGTACCTATTGTTCTGGAGAGAGCTAGTTGGGATGGTAGAAAACAGCGTTTAGGAAGACTTAGAATATTCTAATTTCTTAGCAATTCAGATGTACCCTGTGAGACACTGAGTGTAGACAGCACATGGTAGGAGCAGAGATTATGAGACAAATGAGTAATAAAACCTAATTTGCAAGATGTAAAGCTGTGGTGGGCTGACCCCAACCAGCAACTAAGCACCCACACAGCCACTCCCTCACTGGCAGCCACCCCAACCAGCTGGATGGGGAAGAGAATAGGAAGAACAAAAGTGAGAAAACTTGTGGGTCAAGATGAAAGGAGTTTAATAAGTGATGCAGAGGCAATCACTTACCACCTCATATCAGCAGACTGATGCCCAGCCAGTCACCAAGCAACATTCACCTTGAAAGTCAAACGCCCCACATCCCATTTTAATTGCTGAGGATGATGTTATCTGGTATGGAATATCAATCTGGTCAGTTTGGGTCAGCTGTCCCAGCTGTGTCCCCTCCCCATTTCTTGCCCACCCCCAGCCTAGTTGCTTTGGTGGGGACAGAACGAGAAACAGAAAGCCTTGGCGCTGTGCAAGCAATGCTCAGCAAGAGCCAGAAAACTGTTGTGTTGCCAAAACTGGTTGAGTCACAGATCTAGAACACAGCACCATATGGGCTGCTGTGTAGAAAGTTAATTTCATCCCAGACAGACCCAGTATGAAAGCAATTTTTGTATTTTTGATATGCTTCCTCTAAGGAAAAGCTGCAGGTAGAACCACGTCAGAATGTTGCAGTTCGGAGTCTGGGATATATTCAAAATTATGATGACGGAAGTTTTTGGCAAAATTCTTAGGACTGACTGGTCCTGATAGCAGGCAACTTTGTTCTTGTTGTTAAAGCCTGGCTTTAACAAGCTCCTTCAGACGCACAAGCAACAATTCATAGTAGCACTGTTCAGTATAAAATGATTATGAGTTTGAAGTGTCAATGCATATTTTCATTATTGAATCTGGATGCTACGTTTATGCCTGAACATTATTTGATTGAAATAAGTGGCAGACTCCTTTTTACCTCAATGAGAGCATGTTCAGATATTCTGTATGCAATAATAAGAATGATGAAAATGATCAACAATTTGTTGTAACTGCATATAACTGTGAGGAACAAATAAATCAAACAGGCACTTAAAGAATTTCCTTTAAAAAAAAAAACAAAACAAAACAAAGCCACTGGGATATACTGACAGTAATGAATCTATCCTTCATTTGGTACTAATTAATAGTTTTGCCTGCAGCCTCATGGAGGAAACTCCCAAATCATAGAAACTGTGAAAAATATAAGCATGTAAAATATGAGATTATTCTATCACAAAAG
This sequence comes from Pampusana beccarii, assembly GCA_013399365.1. NCBI lineage: Eukaryota > Metazoa > Chordata > Aves > Columbiformes > Columbidae > Pampusana > Pampusana beccarii. Next base: position 103,412 of record VWYH01002403.1, on the reverse strand, counting down.
ATCAGGTTATTCTCAGCCAGAGTACAATGTTGTGTAAACAAAATCTGGTGGAAGGATCATATTCTGATTGCATTTTAATATTATAGATCCAGAGTAAAATCACTGTCAGAATCGAAATTACGGTATGTACAGTTTTTCAAAGCTGATAGGGACATCTAGACACACGGTGTCACTCAGAACTGAATAAGATAGCTTATTTAGCTTTGAAAAACTTAAATATTTGTGCTTAAATTGACACAAGAATAAAAACAAGTCCACAGGCTGTGACAAGAGTTGTCACTTCCTTTTGCATCCTCTCCTGTGTCTCTTGAAATTAAGTAGCACATGCCCCTGCTCCTCTAATGTTTGTGGAATATTTTAGATGTTAATTCAAATTAAAGAAAAATAATCTGAAAGTGCTGAAGTTAGTTAGTGCCAGAGTTGAGAATTTATTTAGATTGTCCTCTCCTCAGCACTGCAATATCTTTTCACTTAGACTTTAAAAGTGAAGTCTAGCTCGTGAAATTGTTTGAGAGGATCCCATGCATCTAGGTTACTGAAAGTGTAATTTGGAGTTTTCAGTGTGAAGAGGGAAAGTATGTTCTCCCTCTCCCACCCCACAGTATTTTCTCTCTAAGCACCTGCCAGACGTCACTATCATTTGAGAATACTTGTTTACCCAAGCAGGTTATACTAAGGGGAATATATTTCTTCTGCTGATTGCTGTAGTTTCTCCTGCAGTAGGATGGTTCAAAGTAGTTAACAACTCAAATGCTGTTCTGGGTCCTCCTGGATACACGAGTCCACATACTTGCTGAGCATGAAATCTAGATATTATATTTTTTCTCACCTCAGTTTGCTACATTATGAGACTTTGATGCTGTCCCTTAATAAGAAAATAAATGAAAACCTACTTTTCACTGCTTTAGAATTATCAGATGGAAAATGTATCTACTGTGTGCTCTACTTTAGTAATGACTTGATAAATATGTTTTAGTTATTCTCTGTTATAGAAAGTATTAAAAATTGTTGATGCAATACATTAAAGACTTCATAATACAGTCCTTGCTTTGGGGAAGTTTTTCTGGGTTTCATAGTATTTCTTGGAAGCTAAACATGTGGCTGTTCTATGACATGAAGAGAGTAAATGAGCTCTCAGGCTCCCTTGAATCCAGTATCTTGACAATAAATTCATACTGATTTGGATGTCTTTTGTATGTTATTATTTAGTTGCTGAACTGACTTACAGTGTCTTTTTAAAAAAAAAAAAAAAATTAAGAAGGGGCTCGTGTGCTATGGGTTCAGAATACTGAATTTAATTCGCTATGTTATTTTATATATCTATGATTTTATCCCTACAACAACTACTGTGAAAAAGAGCTTTTAGAAGCAGGAATCTCCATATGAATAATTGTACTTGAACAGCAAATCTACTTTGTTAAGTGTCCTGAACTTGGCCAAATCTAGACCATGCTGTTGATGGGTGCAGGGGTTTCTCACACAGTCAAATATGTGTAATTGTGTGGAAGGAGGGAATGGAGGAAGTTGTATGTGAACAAACTATCTCCTGTGTAATCATGAAGTGTGGATGGTCTGAGGGGGAGAGAAAGTTTGTTTTTGAGGATCCATCCTTTAGTGAATGCTTCTGTCTCCTCTAACTGTGTGGGAGGGTGCTGTGTAAAAAGCCATGATGTCTATGCCAGGGACACTACATGTAGTAATGCCTTATTGCTGCCTTAAAGCTCAATTTTGACAGCGCTGATTTGCCAGGTTCTGGCTGTCCAAGACCTTGGTCTAGCATCTAGCCAGGTTATTGAGGCAACTCTCGTACCTCATCTTTTCTTCCAAATTCTTTGCAGCTTTGGTCATATTGGTTTTGAAGTTTCCACTGCAGTCACAATAGACAAAATTACTCAAAATTAATTACACTGAGGTTCAGAAGAGGAAGACAATAGCTTCAAAGAAGTGCTAGTGGAGCATGTGTATAGCTTTTGGCAGCATTCTCAGCACTTATTTTTAATATGTAATATATTAGGTTTCACACAGTTCCAGATTAAAACTTGAATGGACCAATTTGACAGGTATGCATAGTGATGGAAGGTACCTGATCTTAAGATTCAAACTTCAGTATTCATTCTTTCTCTTCAAAATGCTGAACCTTCTAAAATTCACAGCCTTTTAAAATGTATGTTTAATGGAAGGAGAGAGGAAAAGGTAGCTTGGTACAGTTTAGTTCTTTGTGACGTTTGCTGTAGTGGACCTAATATATTAAGTGGAGCAAAAGGTATTTTCTCTACCTTCGTGCTTAATACTAAGTTGCTTTATCTTACCTTAAAGCATGTACTCTAGGTTGTTAGCAGTGATTAGACTAATCATCTTTCATATTGGTGAAAGCCTGTAGAGGCTGACTAATCATAGCCATTCAGGTGACTGACCAAAAACTTTCATATTGAAGGAAATTCTAAGTATCCCAAACATATCCCAAACCTTTAAAGAGTCAGATTCGTCAATATTTTTCAAGAGGGAAGTGAGAGGAGTGTTTCTAGTTTGAAAACTGTGGATGTCAAGTTTTAATTCAGATAACAGTTTTATTGCTGGTAAAATTGATATTTTATACAATGTACAATGATACTTTGTGATGTGTATCTATCTACATGCATATTCAATTATGATGTGCATCTGTGTATATGTATGTGTATAGATGATCTGTGTGTGCCTGTGTACACACATACAAACTAAAATCTTGTTCATAAATGGCTGTTGTATTCTGTGAAGACTCTTGAAATGTGCAAATATTCTACTTCCTGGCACATCAGACTGAGCCTGAGATTTTCCTCGTGTTCTCTAAAGAAAACAGATATGTACTCCCCTGTGCAACCAGTAGGCTGGTGGTTGTCAGAGTGCCCTCTTTATGAATTTTTATAAGATTTTCTGCAGAGAAGTCACAGTGATTTTCTAGAAATCAGGAAGTTCTACTGAGATTAAACTCCCGGAAGAAAGATTTGCCAGCATTGCATCAGGAGTGGTTGTAGATATCAGGCTCAGCCTGATATGCCAAGAAGAAAAATCTTTGCACCTTTCAATACTCTTCATAGAATACAACAGCTATTTTTTAACAAGTTTTCAGTTGTTGTAAAAATAAAGCTACATGTAGGGGATATATTCTTGCTGCTTAACTTCAGGCATCTCACTTCAGTGACTGTTAGGAAATTTTTCTCTCTACCCCTGCTTTATTGTGTGTGGAGACACAATGAATCAGGATGATCCTGAGAATCCAAGCTTAGATTTGACAAACCAGCATTTCCCACCAACAAACCCCATCATCAGAGTGTTCTCCAGGTTCTACCTGAGGCAGCGCTACCTATTGCTATTCTGCTCAAGTAGTCCCAAGTAAATCAGTGGATCTATTATCTTAAATAGGGGGTCTGTATCTTATATTTCCATAGTAAGTCAGTGCACTGTATTTATCTAAGCCTTTGCTTTTCAAATACCTCTCCTAGCAGATTGAGATGCTTTTAGTAGTGTCTATGCAAGATGCTGCTGAACTGTCTATGCTACCTTTTTGTTTCTTCTGTAGTATACATATCCGTATTTTGTAGACTAGAGACAACAATCCTTTGAAAGACTATGTGATGAAATCACATTCAGTTATGCTAGGCTCATTTCTTCCTTTACTTGTACCTTTATCCACCTTCACCTCTTTGGGCTGTAGACTTTTCAGGGCAGTGACTGTCTGTGGTTATTGCAGATATATGGCTCATGGGACATGTTCTAAGTCAGTAGGACTGGGTAAACAGACTTCAGTTATGGAGAAAAGGAACAATTTTTTCTCCATTTCTTAGGAATATTTGACCTAACAACAAACTGGAATACAAATAGTCAGACTATAAAAATATGAAAATAACTGAGCTAGTTTCTCAGGGTACATCTGAAGTGTCTTCTCTTTACACCTCAGTGCAGAAAACTGTTCCAAAATACTTTCTGCAATGAAAAAGTAATCATTACAATTAAAATCAATACAATTAAAAACAAATTTTTGGAGAAAGGAGTGTAAATATTTTGTGATTTCTTTTAGTACAACACTTCCATATTACAGGAAATCAATTTGTCTCTATTATCTGTGTAATATAGGAAGAGGTGTTTGCTTAAAACTTCTATATATTTTCAAATAAATCACCTATAAAGTGAAAATATCTATGATAAGGAAAAAAATCACTTGGTTTTATAACATTTGAAAGAATGTCTGTCAAATGGAGGAATAATTTGAAAAACTTCAGGTAAAAGCATTTTTTTTGGAAAATGAATGGAGGAATGAGAAACAGCATGTCAAAAGCAGGTGAAAATTCTAAGTAATTTCGAACTGAAAAAGTTTTTCTACTCTGTGTTCTGTTCTCTTCCTTTTGGTTCGTCTTTAGATTTTCACAATTTTTTTCACTTTGCTTTCAGCATTCAGTATTATGTCTTGGGGTAGCTATAGAAATAGAAAAGAAGAATTCTTTGCCCCTGGTTAGCCATAAGAACCCATAATGCTATATCATTCCAATAGCTGTGTGTATGTAGGCAATAAGTGTACAGTAGAAGCCATTTTGTTATTAATCATTGGCTGGAGCCAAGACACTGCTACGGCATGAGCTGTTCAGGGGCATAAGCTGCATAATATTTATTATAATAAATCAACCTGTACCAGATACTCTAAGGCAGGGGTGTCAAACTCTTTTTCACTGGGGGCCACACCAGCCTTGCAGTTGCCCTCAAAGGGTCAAATGTAATTTTAGGACTGTATAAATGTAAATACTCCTAAGGGATCCCAAATCATTGGAGGAGATCCAAAAGATTCTAAGTAAGAAATCTTACAAATCTACTGGCAGCTGAAAAATAAGGAAAAAAGAGATTATTTATTTTGTTGGCAACCCATCATGCTATGTATGTTCGTGAAAGGAATCAGTTTTTCATTTAAGATGTTTTTCGGTCTATGGTGGACTATGTCAAGAAAAAGCATATCTGAATTTTAGCTTGTAGTGGAAGTGAACTGTTCAATCATTTGATTTACTATACAGAGAAATGTTGCATAGCGTATCTATCGGAATAAGCAATTATGAGTAAAATAAGCAGCAGCATAAGATTAAAAGAGAAGTGTAATGTGCTTAAATAGATTAAGCTTTAGTCTTTTTCTTATCTTAGGTAGAAAGGGCTGAAACACAAACTGGTTAATCTTTTTTTTTTGTTATTTGTACTTAATACTCATTCACTCATAAGCACATCTGGAAATAGTGTTAAAAGATGGCTTTTAAAACTATAAAGTCACTTATTCATAGGTCAGGAAATGCCAGAATTAATTGATGTTTCCTATGTATCTTAACCTTTGCACCTTTTTCAGGTTAATTATGAGACAGACTTTTGTGATATGGAGCCACAGTCTATTTTTCCACCATCTCTGCACCGCCAGACCCTTATCTATCTCACTACCCTTTGCTTTCTTTCCACATGGACCTTCTGGACTGCCGCTTTCCTCTCAGTCTCCTCTCTGAGTTCCCATCCTGTCCATCTCATCCAATTTATCTCCTTCATTCTGATATCTCCGTTTTGCTCTTCTTTCCTTAGTGCTTCCATCACTCTTCCTGTGCAATTTTCTCTGCCCAAGTACTTCCTTCCTACTGTCATCATTTTTGGAAGTATTTATCTCTTCTCCCCTCACACTGGTCCCATGACCCAGTTTATGCCATTCTGATCTGATTACCAGCCCCAGTAATTTTCTCTATCTTGCCTTCTGCCAGCTGAGTCTCAGGATCCTTTCTTTACTCTTTGATTCCCAGTCTTAGCCTCCCTGCGCTGTGAATCTTAGTCTCTCTGTAATCTTTGTTCCAGTCTATTTTCTTCTGCTTATCCACCCATTGTACTCTCTGAATTTGAATTAAAAACTGAGTGCGTGTGCTCAACACTGCTTTTAAAACCAGCTCTAAATTAAGAATCTGATAGAGGGCATAGCCAGACTCTATTTGTACACTGGGTTGGGAGTATGTAATTTGTCTGTGAAAGAGATCCTCTTACATCCTGCCCAGATCTGAGAACATTGAATCAAGCATGTCATTAATGGTGGAGTTATTTTAGACTTCGTCTACTAAAGAACAATAAAAATATATTCTGAGCATGGACAATCTGTCTTTTATTCTATTTCTCAAAGATCTAAAGTTATCTGGATTTGTGGACACTTTCACAGGATCAGTGAAGGGCACATGTCTGGTGCACAAGCCATTTTTCTGCCAAATTTTCTCTCTGCTGTTAGGACAAGAGAGAGCTGTAAGTGTTTCCAGAAATGTGAGCAATCTCAAGCAAATGGGACAGCTGTGGCACCAGCAACTCTACCTTTCATAGTATGTTTTTGCATGGGTTGATTTGGTGAACCTTGCTGGGTCCATATTATAAGTAGATCCAAATGCAGAGATTTTAACTCAGCAAGTTTTGCAAGGTATTTTATGATCCAGTACTAGGCACGCTTATTGTGCTTTCATCCAGCTAGCATGAGTGCAGGCCAAGTCACCTTAATTACCTCTCACAGTGTTCTGCCTTGGAACGTCTCACTTCCCCATTTGCAATCTCACTTCCCCATTTTCAATCTCACTTCCCCATTTGCAATCTCAGCCCTGCTTCTTTTGTGATCTTTAAAGTTTTTCATTCCTTTTTTTTTTTTAATGTTTTCGTATCTCAAAAGGCTCTAACTTTGGCTTTAGTAACATTTGCTTGACGTTTTCTATTTTTAAATCCTGTTTCTACTTCATTGTAATTCTGCTGCATTTAAGTATTCAGATTGAAAATGCTTGTGTGCCAAGGAATGTTGTAGGTATTTTTAGCCATGCTGGTTTAGTTGTTGATGAGATTGAGGAAAGGGAGGAAGACTATGCTACCTTTTTAAACTCATGTATTGCTCTTGTTCGTTGGAGAGCTGGAACATATTCTGCTTTGAAGGGCTTTGTTTGGTGCAGGGAATGGGAAAGAATGACCTTTGTGTCAGGGATGTGGGTGTGCTTTTTTGATGAAAATTCACCTAAAAGTAGCTATGCACTTAATAGAGTAGCAGCTCAATTCATCAGAGCCCATCTGCTCCAGGCCTTCCCAGCTTCTGTGTGGAAAATGGACTGTCCACATCCACAACCCCTCCCAGAGTGACCATCTTCAGTTGAAGACTGAAAGGCTGAGCAGGCCTTTGCCTGTAATTGAGCTTGTTTGTCAGGAATTACATTATCATTTGCCTTTAAAATACAGAGTTTTGTGTCACAGGTGTAGCAATGCCAGTTTAACATGTTCCAGACCTTCCAGCAGCCATTCCTCTTTGTTCCCACTCCTTTGCTGTTATTTCTTCAGTGAGCTGATGAGGGTCAAAAATGCATCATCTTTTGGTTTTGGACACGTAAGTGATCAGTTATGCCATTTATAATGTGATGCCACAACTGTGATGGTGTGAGTTAGCAAAAGTGAGGAGGTATTATGCTCCCTCCAGCCAGCCAGCAGTGTAGGGACAGAAATTCATTAACAAGTTCTGCCACAGCAGCTCCTATATCATAAAAATTATGCACTCAGATTAGGGAGTCTGTAGCCTGGACTGTCGGTGCTTTTCCAGCTGGTACCCAGGCAGCAAGGAGGAAATTGCTTGTGTCAAAGGTAGACAGAAGAAGAATGAGCTACTTAAAAAGGTACAGCTTCTGTGGAAAAATCAGCTGAGGAAAAAATATTTCCCCTGGACTTCTCAGAATGGTTCAGATATCACCATCAGCACCAGGACCTCAGGCTGAAACCATCGCTTTAGTTTTTTTTACTTTTGAGACCTTGAGTTTGGAATCTTTGTGAGTTTTATTTGCTCATGTTTTTGTTTGGTTGGGGTTTTGTTTGTTTGTTTGCTTTTTATGTAATAAATACTTTTGTTTCAATTCTTGAGCTGTTAATATTTTGTGAGAAAAACATAAGACAAATTCAGAAAAAATGAAACCATACCAAAGGAGAATTTCAGTGGTATTGTGTGAGTCTCTAGATGTATACTAGGCACAGAGTTTACTTCATGAAAATGATAGTCAGGTAGCATGTATCGAAATAGGTAACTGCAAGTTGATATCTGAGCAGATACTTTAAAGTGAAAGATGCATTTACTGTAATGAAAACATGACCAGCGTGTTTTCTGACTAGCTTATTCTCTTTCAGATTCTCGTGTCTCCCTTACTTATCTTCTCTGTGGATTCCTATCATTATTTTTTAATCCATCACAAAAATTTACTTTTTGCAGCTGCATCATGTAATATCAACACTACCGCAAATATTGTCAGTTAGCTGTAGGGCACTTCCTGAAAGAGATTCTAAAATCCCATATTAGAATTTAAATCCTTCAACAATAGCATCACTTTTGTTTAGGAGTCTTTTTTATGGCACATCCTCTTTTTTATGTGGCTCATTATACATAATTTGAACATCTCTTTTAAGAACTGCCATATGGTGTCCATAAATAAGTCTTTAGAGACTTTCACTTATCTTCTAAATATGGTTCAATAATGCCTAATTAAATCAATATATTAAAAAAACCCCACAATCTATACAAATCAAGCTTCTTGAACTGGTTATTTTAGTATTTAGATCCTGCCTAATTAAGGATTCCTTGAAGGCATATCCTTCAAGAGAGAAAGAGTTTTTTTACCCACCCCTTAGCTTTTTATTTTATATTGCACTACACAGATTTTATTGCATAAAAAACTTTATAGTATATTGGTAGTTTTATCTCTTGTATTGGTACATATATTCAAGCTCAGCTGGGATCCCAGCAGAAGCTTCAAGTGGTCTTGCCCCTGCAGTAAAAGCTGAATTGAAGACTGCAAAAGGGCATTCTAGTGAGCCCTTTTGAAAATTGTTTAGGTGCAAAGGTAGGAAAAAAAACCCTAAATAACAAGTAGATTGGGCAACTTTCAGAGCCCTGCATAAATCTGCTTCAGTGATGATATTCAAGCACAGACTGAAATGGCTACTTAGAGCAGTGATCTCCAAAGTGTGCTGCATGCATCTCAGGGGCTGCACAAGACAATCCATTGGGATGTGGAAAGAAAATATTTTTAAAACTTATTTTATTCTATTAAAAAAACCAAAACCACAACAACAACAAAAATAACTAATGTTTTTTCATCTTTATCTTGCTCTTTTTTATTTCTATTTTTGTGTTTTGTAATGAATATGTATGTATATACATATATATGTATATATAGGCTGGTAGGGTGGACATGCTTACAATTTTTTTACTGATAAGGTTGTATGATCAAAAAAGTTTGGAGGACCTATCTTTCAAAAAATAAACTATCAGGAAACAGTTAAATGGCTACAGAAGTTATATAAAAAGTTAACTTATTTTAGTATTGATTTTCTACGATAAAAGGAAATATTGTTCTAATACTTTTTCCAAAGTCATAATATTTATTAGAATATTTTAAAATTTGTGTTACCAAAATAGTGAGTTGAACAGAAGAAGAACAAGTAAAGCCATTGTAATACAAGGCGTTAAAGATCTTCGTGCCTTACACTATTGGGTACATTTCCCTAAGGACACTCAATTCTTCTGCTTGTCATTGACTAATTTTGTCACTGGGCAAGTCACCTACTTTTCTAGGTCTCTGTCTTTCAATTGGAATAGTAGGAATGACAACGTTTCACGTGAGTTTTGTGAGGATAAATCTCTGAATACCTTCAGCCATCTATGCACTGAATAAGGTAGGTGAATAAACAACAGGAGATGACATAATTAAAGTTTGTCAGAAGGTATAAGCACAGACAAGAAACACCATGGATAGACAGGTGTTTTGGCATCCCGTCCCTTCTGCATTCTTGGCATTGCAACTGGGCTTTTCATGTGCACATCCCACCTAACCAATATCAATATGTTTATTTCTTGATGTTCTCTCAGTAATTATTTTCCTTGTATAATTCAGGGATCAAAGAGATATTTATGACTTTTCAGCAAAATGTGTGGATGTTAAACTTATATTTTAATTTAATATAAATTATATAAATATAATTTAATATAAACTTATATTAAACTTTATATTTTTCCTATCATTCACAGAGAAAAAAGCCAGGATCATCTAGCATCTATTAGGAGACAGGGCAGCTGCCTTGACATTATTTCAAAAGAAAGAGTAGTGTCACCCAAGGCAACCTAAAAATTCAGAACAAATTTAAATGAGCTCTTCTGTGAGTGCACCAGTAGCATCAGGTAGAAGTTACCATTCAACTTAAGTGGCTCATAGTGAATTAAATTCATCTTTACATTTCTGTCTGTAAAGTCTGGGGAAAACAGATTAAGTGTGGGAAGATGTAGAACAACTTGGAGGAGGAAACTGTGTTACCAATTAATAAACAGAGCAATAAAAGAGTTCTCATTTTTTCATTATTCAACATGTAAGAAATAATTATTATAAGCTCTCTGTAAAATCTTTAAAGAAATTTAGTTACAGCTTTGGTAGGGAAGCAGAATCTATTGTATTCTCTAGGAGAGTTTAGCGTCAGGATTTTGTTCATTGTTGTGTTGACTAATATGTAGAGTTAGTTTTCAAAAGTTCTTTTTGATTGCTGTGGAACCCTTTGCATTGCCCACTCACATTTATGGTCAAAGGTTTCACCTGAAAGGGGTAGCCACACTTCTAACCCACATGTTCCCACAACATCTGAGTGCAAAATGTATCTAGATAGTTTCTGCCAGCCCAGTGCATGGGGTGCTTGCTTGCCTTTGGAGAACATGGAAAGGATTAGGCTTCCTCTAAGCTCTGCATCCTTAACCACTCTGTATTCCCTTGCATTGTCCTAAAAATCTGTCTGTGAAGATTTCATGAACTTAAGTTCTTCAGTGATCCTTTATTTATGGTATCCTAGCTAACCCTAATATTTTTAAATTGCATGTTTAAAGCAATTTTAAACTCCTGACTTAAAAAGCTGGAACCCTGCTTTTATTTTCTTTAGAAGCAAACAGATAAACAAATCTGAGGAAAAAAGTGCCACAAATAAACGTATTTGGAGTGAAAAGCGACTAAAGAAGGAAAGAACCTTTTCTTTAAGAATATTTTCTTTCATAAGAAAAGCAAAAAAATGTTCAATTTCAGCCATTCCTATGAAAGAGAGATGCAAGCAACATTCTGACAAAACAGAGAAGACATCCGGTAGTGGTAATTCCCCAAGAGAATGATTTGATTCAAAGAGGAAGTCCAAGACAAGTGAATTTGTAGATGAGTTTTGTAAATTTTTCATAATCCTGAAGATATTCCTGGAGAGGCAGTACACTGTTTCTGAAAAAGGGGAAACACACTGGCATCTAGGAGCTCCCATATCTCCCTCTTTGTTATAGTGTTCATGTAGGTTCAAAAAATATAAACTCAGTCTGAAAAAAGTTATTTCAGTTTGTTAGATGCCTGTAAAAAGATAAAGACATGGTCTGAAAACACATATTGTTTGTGTAGATTTCAAGGAGTTACGACAGCCTCTGTGCAACAATACAATAATTTGAAATCCCTGGTAACAGTTTTAAATAGGAAATGGATGTTTGTGGTTCAGCAGTAAGTGCTTGAACAGGGAGCAAAATATCTGCCTTATATAACTGGCAGAGCTAAAACCAAGTACATGATCCAAGTGCACCATACACATAATGTATGTTAGTTATGAGGCAAGTGAGAGAGAATGATATACAGAATTGATCTAATAATGCATACTGTGAAATGTGCAAAGGACCAAGCAGAGTAGATGAAGTGAAAGTTCATCACAGGGTAGGGCAGGTGAGTAGACCAATGAAAAACAAACCAATTATAGACCTAGTCTTATGTGCTCTTGCAGATTGAGTTCAAAGAGTTCAAAAAGCTGTTACCCTCTTCAATGGACTGTATCACTGCTTCTGTAATGATTTGAGCTGATCTGCAATTTGTTGCTTCAAAGCAGAGGTAGATTATTCTTCTTTCAACAATTGCTTATTACCATGGGTAGCCTAGCTGTGGTAACACAAGGCTGGAGCATGGTAAATGAAATTGTTCGAGTTGTCCACAACATTACACCTCATATACCGTAGGTTTCTCATTATATTGGACCTTATTTTCAACCAAGTTGAAATAAAGTGTTAACATCCAGCAAGACTTAAGAGCCCTTAGGGTAAACAACCCTGAATGGGGAAAATAAGGGTAACAGGAAAGTATGAGAACAACAAGGACCTCCAAAATGAATGGAACCGGGTAATAAATATACAATTTTCAGGTGGTAAACACTGGCCCAGGTTGCCCAGAGAGGTGTTAGGTGCCCCATCACTGGAGACATTCCAGGCTGGGCTGGATGGGGCTCTGAGAAACCTGATCCAGTTGAGGACGACCCTGCTCATTGCAGGGGTTTTGGACTAGGTGAACCTTGAGGGTCCCTTCCAACCCAAACTATTCTATGATTCTATTTTGTTTTATGAGACTGTGTTAATTGCGCCAAAAGAAACTCTAGTGTACATGCAGGCAAACTAGTTTAAAGGTGCTTTATTCTGATGTGGCTTACTTTCCATCTTAGTTATCTGAGTTACTTGCTTACAGATTCTTATAGCAATACATAGTCGCATCTGCGCTTGGTTACGAAAGACAAGAAATGAAGTGTTGTTTGGAAAGGGAGTCTGGACAGGAATCTTTAAATGCTTTGGCCAGGGTCACAGAATGACTGTCCCAAAACTAAGTATCTTTTGTCCCACTTCTATTCTACAATCATGCTAATATATGAAAGCATGTAATAGAAATAAGATTAATTTATAAGACCTAGAAAAAATTTAGACTGTATCAGAGTAGGAGTGGGTTTTTTGCCACTGGTTATATGTGTGAAGTCTACCCTTACCCTCTCAGTTCCTCACACCTTCCTGCAAAGTTTGTAGCAGTGCACCTCACCCTTTTTCATATGCTTTCTCACTTGCCCATTGAGCAGTAAGCCCACACTCTCCACATCCTTTATAATGTTGCCAATGTACTTATAGAAACCATTCCTTTTGCCCTTAATATCCTTTGCTAGTTTGAGCACCATGTGAACTTTGGGCACTTCTACCACAATCCCTGCAAGTGCTCTATGTTCCTCCTGGGTAATTTGTCCCAACTTCTTACTTTGTGTACTTCTTTTTCATAGAATCACAGAATCATGCAATCATAGAATGGTTTGGGTTGAAAGGGACCTTCAAAGGTCACCTAGTCCAACCCCCCTGCAATGATAAGGGACACCTTCAACTAGATCAGGTTGCTCAGAGCCCCATCCAGCCTGGCCTGGAATGTTTCCAGGGATGGGGCAACCTGTGCCAGTATTTTACCACACTCATTGTAAAAAATTTCTTCTTCATGTGCAGCCTGAATCTCCCCTCTTTTAGTTTAAAATCATTACCGTTTCTTCTGTCACAACAGGGATAGCTAAAAAGTCTGTCCTTATCTTCCTTATAGGCTCCTTTTAAGTACTGAAAGGCTGCAATAAGGTCTCCCTGGAACCTTAACTTCTCCAGGCTGAACAACCCCAGCTCTCTCAGCCTGTCCTCATAGGAGAGGTGTTCCAGCTCTCTGATCGTATTGTGGCCTCCTCTGGACCCTCTCCAACAGGTCCATGTCTTTCCTGTACTGAGGGCTCCAGAGCTGGATACAGGACTCCAAGTGGGGTCTCACCAGAGCAGACTAGATGGGCAGAATCATCTCCTTCAACCTACTGGCCACATCCTTTCGATGCAGCCCAAGATATGATTTGCCTTCTGGGCTGCAAGCACACATTGCCTGCTCATGGTCCAATCTTTCATCCACCAGTATCCCCAAGTCCTCCTCCACAGGGCAGCTCTCAATCTCTTCATCCCCCAGCCTGTATTGGTACTGGGGGTTGCCCCAACCAACGTACAGGACCTTGCACTTGGCCTTATTGAACCTCATGAGGTTTGCATGGGCCCATTTCTTGAGCTTATCCAGGTCCCTCTGGATGGCATCCCATCCCTCAGGTGTGTCAACTGCAAAATTCAGCTTGGTGTCATCCGCAAACTTGCCGAGGGTGCGCTCCATCCCAATGTCTATGTCACTGATTAAGATATTAAATAATACAGGTCCCAGTATGGGCCCCTGAGGGACACCACTTCTCACCAGTGTCCATCCAGACATTGTGCCATTGACCACTACCTTCTGGGTGTGACCATCCAGGCAGTTCCTCATCCATTGAACAGTCTACCCATCAAATCTGTACCTCTCCAATTTACAGAGAAGAATGTTGAGGAGCACCATGTCAAAGGCTTTACGGAAGTCCAGATAGACAGCATCCATAGCCCTTCCTTTGTCCACTGATGTAGTTACTCCATCATAGAAGGCCACTAGGTCGGTCAGGCAGGACTTGCCCTTGGTGAAGCCATGCTGGCTGTCCTGAATCACCTCCCTGTCCTCCATGTGCCTTAGCATAGCTTCTAGGAGGATCTGTTCCAGGATCTTCTTAGGCACAGAGCTGAGGCTGAGAGGTTGGTAGATCTGGGAGTCCTCCTTTCTACCCTTTTTAAAAAGGGGTGCAATCTTTCTCTTTTTTTCCAGTCACCAGGGACTTCACTTGAGTGCCATGACTTCTCAAATATCATGGAAAGTGGCTTGGCAATTGCATCAGCCAATTCCCTCAGGACTCTGAAATCAGGTTCCACAGACTTATGTATGTTCAGGTTTTTAAGTGGTCATGAACCTGATCTTCACTTACAGTGGAGGAACTTTACTCCCCCATTCCCTGTCTTGCGGTTCGTCCACTTGAGAAGTGTGTTGTTGTTTTACCTCAAGTTGCTGAGTACCTCAGCCTTCTCTTTGTCCATTGTTACCAATTTACCGGTCTTGTTCATCAGGTGGGCTACACTGCCTTCAACCTTCCTTTTCTGTTTGACATAACGTGTAGAAGCCCTTCTTGCTACTCTTTGCATCCCTTGCCAAGTTCAGCTCCAGCTGCGCCTTGGCCTTCCTGACCCCATGTCTGCACAAGGGAGCAGTGTCCCTGTACTCTCCCCAACACACCTGTCCCTGTTTCTGCTGCCTGTGCATTTCCTTCTTGCCCTTTAGTTTGACCAGCACATCTCAACTCAGCTTCATATTTGAGCTCAGTCAGGTGTTCTCTGTTGGTTCATGCTCAGTTTCTGTAACAACTTACTTACAGCACATTGGCTTGGGCCATTCTTGTGCTCTAGGGATGTTGTCCTTGAAGATCAGCTGGTTCTTCTGGTCCCCTTTGCCCTCCAGAACAACATCCCATGGGATACCACCAAGTAGGTCCCCGAATAGGCAGAAGTCTGCTCTCTTGAAGTTCAAACTTGGGATTCTGCCATTTGCCTTCTCTCAGGTTTTTAAACTGCACAGTCTCACGGTATTTGCAATCAAGTCTGTCCTTGACTTTCATGTTTTTGACCATTTATTTACTGATTGTGAGTAATAGTTCAAATAAAGTATTTCGCTGAATGGCTGATCAATCATCTGCATCAGTAAATTGTCTTTAACTTACACTAGAAATCTCTTGAATTGCTTGTGTCCAGCTCTATTGTCTTTCCAGCAGACATCCAGATGAAGATCCCCATGAGAGCCACTCTGTGATTGCAAGGCTTCTTCCAGCTGTCTGCAGACTTCATTTACTTTTTAATCTTGTCTTCTGCAGCAGAAGTGTGTGCCACCCGTGATGGTCTGTTCTCTAACCTCATGCATAAATTCCCAGCTGGCTTGTCACCACCTCCTCTGTCATGATACCTCTGTGCACTCCAGCCATTCCTTTGCATAAAGCAAACCCCTTCCTCCTCACCTGTCTTTCCTGAAAAAATATGCATCCATCCATGTGTGTTCCAGTGGGACCTACCACACCACATTTCTGTAAACTCAATGAGGTCATAGCTCTGCAGGTCCTACGTGTTTCTAGAGTGTGGGCATTTACATCCTTCGTGATCTTGCTTTCTCAAGGGAAGCATGAGAGTTCCATTGTCCCTTCTTTACTCCCCTATACCTTGCCTTCTCTTTGGATTATGAGAACACCTCTCCAATATACCTGATTTACAGTTCTTACCAGGTTAGCAAGTCTGTTTGCCAAAACACTCATGCCCTATTTTGTCAAAGTACTCGTTCCTCAAAGAGGGTGCCACAATCACAGAGGCCAAAGCCCTGCCTGTGCCTATACTTACGGAGTCAGATCTTGATCCAATGGGTATGTCCACGCCTACCTGAGTCTTTCCTTTCACTGCAAAGATTGGAATGAAGTTATTTCTTTGAATATCTAAGGTTTACAGAGGCTGCCATTGTGAAACTTGAATATATGTATTAAACTGCTGAAGAGTAAAAGTCTTCTGAGTGCCTTTGTCAGTCAGGCACTCAACAACATCAGGTCTGTTACTCAAGCCTATTCTTTATAAATGAACACAAGAAAATACTTCATTTGAAACATGGTAACAATGTATCAAGTTGTTTCATACTTTTGTAATAATGGAAAATGGAATTTGCAGTACTTCTGCATGAATTAATTTAATTTTTCTGTATTAAGTTACATACTTTGTTTTCTTCTAGAGTTCCTCTTTGTCATACCCAGTAGATGATGATTTATTTAAAACCACAAACCCTCATTCAATTTTTAATTAAAAAATGTTAAGTTCATTTCTTTTCTGTAAAACAAATATTTGTTATTACTGATACATTTTAAAGGCAAGCACAGCACTTCGTAGTGTTTGTAGGAATAATGTATATACTGCACTGCTTCAGCATGAATTAATGTCAATCATTCTGCATTGCACTAGAACTTCTCTGAAAGTAAATACATTTCCCAGTCACAAGAGAGAAATTGAATTCTTCTCAAAGAAAATTCAGGGACATGTGGCCATTGAACCATTAGATTCACGTGTTAAAATAACACAGTGCCTTTTCTTATACTGTAGCTGATATCAATCACTCCTGAAATACCAGAATATTAAAAAGTCTAGCCAAAAATGCAATAAAAATGGACAATCTTGATCAACATATCAGTAACTACGGTAAGTAATTTGTTCTTATTTCTGCTGGTTTTCTGGTTGTCTGTGCATCTTTTTAATATGTACGACTGCTTCTTTCTCACCACTATGTGATATTTGCTAAGAAAACTACCCCTTTAAAATGAAGAAGAGAGTCTGATTCATACATTACTATGTAATAATGTGGTCTGATGGATAATGTAACTGTTTCTTGTTTGGTTTTCAATCAGCAAAGATGGCTAAAACGTGATGTTTCCAATATTTGCACAGGCCGGTGATGATTGTATCTGTGTTATTAGATCAAGATGTTTTCTTTCTTTGGCTTCATTTTAGAAAGGCTGAATGTAAATATTATGAATGTCCTCTGTATAATGTATACTCCTTTTGGCATTTGAAATGAGCAAGTTAATTTAGAAGTACATTTCCACAATCACTCATGTAAAACCTGGAAGAGCTAAAGTCTGAAAGTCTGCTTAACTTTTTGTTTTGTTTTGGTTTGTTTTGTGTTTTTTAGTATAGTTGTGCTTTTGGGAGCTGTGTCTGGCTTTTATTCAGGTTGCAAATTAGTGTGGTGAACTACCACGCTGAAAACTGTTGACTCAACACTTTTGTCTTATGACTGTAATCAAGAATTTGTTGTCAGTGTTCTGGGCATAAAATCTGTGCTT
This sequence comes from Pampusana beccarii, assembly GCA_013399365.1. NCBI lineage: Eukaryota > Metazoa > Chordata > Aves > Columbiformes > Columbidae > Pampusana > Pampusana beccarii. Next base: position 85,781 of record VWYH01002403.1, on the reverse strand, counting down.
GGATAGGTCTTGAATTTCCGAAAGTGCTGTGTGTGGATGGTCAGCAGCAGATTTTTACGGTTCAGGTGCCAAAAGTATCAAGTGATTGTGGGAAAATTGTGGTGACATAAAAAGTAATTCCTTACTTTAGAATAGGCTGTAAAGTCATTGAAATATCCCTATAATAAGGACCTCTCAAGATATTAGAAATTTTCAGCCTTCACATTTTGGATTTTAGAATACACTTAGTAGAAAAATTATCTGTATAACTCCTGGGGAAATCACCTTTAAGTCTTCTGAATCCAGAGATTTTGTCTACAGCTAGACACATCTTCAGGTAAGATGGTTCTACCATGGTTTTTTCTGTTGTCTGCATTGGAGTGAACAAAGCTGGCAGAAAGTGATCAGAAATAAGCAAGAAATATTCATTCCCTCCACAACTTCCAAATAGATGCCTGGTGTGTGAAGAAGTTGCCCTGGAAAGTGAAATAATTTATTCCAAAAATAATACAGTTCATTCTATACACTATAAAATTGTTCTAATTTCTCTAAAGTGGATGATTTTCAAGAGAAAACTCACTTATGGTGGAAAAGTTTCTGAGAAGTAACACAGTCTACCCGAAAACTTGTGTGATCTGTTGTTAAAGTGCATGTACTAAACCAGTGCAGACGATTTACAGCCAATGTTTCTTTTTGTTTATTTTTCAGGAAAAAAAAAAAAAAATAAAAAAGAAGGCAAATGTCATTACTCAAGGCAATCTTGACAGGTCTGCAGACACTGTTTATTTACTGTCCATGCCTAGGTCATCTTTTCTAGTCTTTGACACTGCTGTTTGCTTGTTGTATTAACTCCTTGAATGTCACTTCCAGGAGTACTCTGATTTTTAAACAAATGAGTGAGCTCTCAGATTTGTAGGCTCCTTAATATGCACTCACACCTTTTTTAGCTAAATACTAAAAAGGCTGTTCAGTCATAGAGGGTTTTCTTCTTTTTTCTGTAAAAATAACATGGTTTGTGACAAGAGGATCAGAGAAAATAGAGGATCAATATACCTGGTAAGAAAATGAAAGAAAATCATGTCCTGTGTCAGCTGATAGATTTGTGTCAAGATTCAAAGAAAATTTTTAACGTCTGAAGAAATAAGTTTTCTCTCTTCATAGATTTTTTTCATTTTTCATCTTTCTGCTTTTCCCCCTAGTATCTACATCTTTTCCCTCATTTTCATTGCAATCCTTCCTCAGCCAGCTATGGGGTTTATGCAGCACCCGTGGAAGCAAGAGTAACCAGAAATAAAAAAAAACACACTAGAATCAATTTATGTCTCTGTTTCTCATGTCAATGATCTACAGGATAAACTCCCCTGCTTCAGGTTTTTGATGCAAAATCTGTTCATTTACCCTCTATAGAAGTCATCAGTGTCCTATTGATAGGGATCAGATACATTTTATTTACCTCTAATATGAAGGAAAAAATCAACTTCTAGGAGAAAAAAACCCACACATCTTCAGTGACTGGTTGGCTATTGTATCTATCTCCACTACACCAGGCCTTGAGCAACCTAATCTGACTTCGAGATTAATTGTGCTTTGAGCAGTTTGAAGGGTTCAGGACCCCAGGTGCCTTCTTTTCACCTAAATTATTCGTTGACTTCATATAAGCAAAATATGTACATGTGTAGTCAATGTACATACACGCAGCACATGGATGCATTGATATACACCTGAATTGTTTGCTTTTTTCTCCAATATCCAGAAAACCCAACAAAATTACATGTCTTTGATATTAATACATGTACACACAGATTGGTGTCTGTACATTCTATGGCTTACCCTGGAAATCCATAGGCTGTACAGAGAGATCTGGACTGGCTGAATCATTGGGCTGAGGCCAAGTGACGGATCCTATACCTGTGTCTCAACAACCCCATGCAAAGCTACAGGCTTGGAGAAGAGTGGCTGGAGAGCTGCCTGATGGAAAAGGACCTGGGGATGTTGATCAACAACCAGCTGAACATGAGCCAGCAGTGTGCCCAGGTGGCCAGAAAAGCCAACAGCATCCTGGCTTGTATCAGGAATTGTGTGGCCAGCAGGTCTAGAGACGCGATGGTCGTCCTGCACTCGGTGCTGGTGAGGCCCCACCTTGGATACCGTGTCCAGTTTTGGGCCCCTCACTATAGGAAAGACATCAAGGTGGTGGAAAGAGTTCGGAGAAGGCAACAAAGCTGATGAGGAGCCTGGAGTGCAAGTCTGATGAGGAGAGGTTGAGGGAGCTGGGGCTGTTTAGCCTGAAGAAAAGAAGGCTGAGGGGACACCTCACGCTCTACAAATATCTGAAAGGAGGCTGTAGCATGGAGGGTGTTGGTCTCTTCTCCCCAGTAACAAGTGGTAGGACAAGAGGAAATGGCCTCAAGTTGCACCAGGGTAGGTTCAGATTGGATATTAGGAAAAATTTCTTCGTGGAAAGGGTTGTGAAGCACTGGAGCAGGCTGCCCAGGGAAGTGGTTGAGTCACCATCTCTGAGGCATTTAAAAGGCATGTGGATGAGGTTCTTAGAGACATGGTTTAGTGCTAGAGCTAGGTTATGGTTGACTCAATGATCTTGAGGGCCTCTTCCAACCAAAATTATTCTATGATTCTGTGTAGCTTGCTCTTCGCTCACTATGTTGTTACTGTTGTTGGATTGTTTGTTATTTTTCCTTTGGTCCTTTTTTTTTTTTGTATGTGTAGGCCTTATTCACTTATATGTATAATCAGATTTTATGGAAATTATGTCTGAAACTGTGATCTATTTCAGGCTCTTTGTTGCCACATAAAACAAAGCTCTTCCTGGAATCTCTCTTTGTTTACAGGGGAACAAACTGTCCATACTTAGTGAATGTCAAAGCAGAACTAAATACTGGATCCCAGAGTTATCCTCTTTCAAGGCTGCAACACAGCAGCTCATCAAGGTGCAGCTGCCCAGAATGAAGCAGTGAGAAAGGCAGAGGACGGTGGAGAGCTCTGCTTCCAAAGGCAGGATTTTCCTACGAGTCATGTTTCTCCTGTATGAGAAAGGAGAAACACAGCAATTACAGTGTATGTACAAAGGCAGTAGTTATGCTGACTAGGCTGGAAAGTATTTAGAATTAATAGTAATTCCTAAATGACCATCCACCATGAAAGGATAAGTTAGTGTCTGATGAGACAAACTGCATCAGTGTCCGATCTAGGGGGAAACCCATCGGGAACATGGATGTTGAAAGTGTGGTTGTACCTATGTTTTCCCTTCTTCATAGATCTCCTGCTTTAGAAACATGAAGAGAACATAATAGGCTTTTGGTGATTGTAAACAAAATCTGCAAGACAACGTGGAAGAGGAAAGACATTTGATATAAAACAGCTGAAAGTGTTGCCCCTTACTAAACCAAATGATAGCACTTCCAATTTTATTAACTTCTCCTTTGGATTCCTTCTTGCACATTGACTCCCTCACAGTGTGATGTTTAGGGAAGAACTAATACTTTCTTTTTCCTTCTAAAATTATTCTGAACGGTTAGACCATACTGTACTGAAAGTATCAGAGTCTGCCTGGGATGCTTCCTATCTCTCTGAAGTGCATTTACATTTTTTACACATATGTTCAATTTTTCTGACTTTTAAGTTCAACCAGTGTGCTAAGTCCCTCACATTGGTTTGGGCAGAAATGTTTTGTTCTATTTGCTAAACACAACAAAGAATGACCAAAGATTCTTTCATGCCATTGCTGCCGTACAGGCTTAGGCAAATCCTGTAGACCTCAGTGTGAATGAGGAAGAATAAGTTAAACCTTGCCAAGGGGTGAGATGAGGCAGAAAAGAGTAAAAGGTGGAGTGTTCAAATACAACAATTGAGTACAGCGATGAGAACATTTAGGAGGATAGACTGGCCAAACCTTGCTGGCTGTGAGAGTGCAGCTGTGCTGGGAGACACCTAGTTTGGGCTCCCCAAGGCCTCCAGTGAAGGCTTAGCCTGGTGATGCAGAAGCTGTAAAAGGGCAAGGGACAGGGCCAGCCACGAGGATTTGTCTTGAATCACATGCTGGGTGGAAGCTCTGTGATGCTGCCTGCTTCAAGGTCCCAACTCTACGAGGACACTTTTTCGTGATCAGCAAGGTGTCCTGGACTGGGATAAGCATGAGCAGGTGTTATGTCTGAGTGAGTGTTTTCCCCTGTATTCTGCACATTTCTTCCCAATACTCCTGGTCATACTAAATTGCACATAATTTATATCTGAATACTTCTTTAGGAAACACAGTGTTTTGACTGGTAGCTTTTGCTTAGTATTGCAAAAGAAGAATGGGAAGATTGATGTTCAAGCTGTCTTTTATCTTACTCATAGCTGTCTGCAGATAATAGATAAATATAGGGGTTAAACACAGAGTTTCAGTCATACTTTTTATAACAAAATTGTGCCATCTGCAAAAAATGCACAATCCGTTTTTATTCAGCATGTTCTGGTTTTAGAATTTTCAAGTATTGCATGCTGCAATTATGGCTTATTTATTGGGTGAACTTGGTGAAAGTTTTAATCGAACCAAACACATAGCAGTTCGAGAGTGAAGAAATTTCACGTCTCCTTTTGGTTTGTGCAATGTTAATATACCTCTGTTTTCCTCAGAAGACACTTTTTTCTTAGTCTAGTATTTGACAATGAGCTAATGTTCAAAATGCAAACAGAGACTTTGCACATTGCCTGTAGTAGAAAACCATTTTCTTCCTATTTACAATATATGCACTAATGGGGAAAAAGTGATCCCAGCACCATACTAAAATGAATTTAAGCAATTTCATATTGCAGGAAAACTGGCAATTTAAAAGAAAAATCTATAACAAACATGGGAGAACTGAAATAGTCTAAACTACTAAGCAAATAAAAAAATCACAAGACAGAAATGCATGAAATTCTAATAAATTGACCAAATGGAGAAGGGGCAAATTGAAAAGGAATGGTTCCATTTTGCATATGAGAAATTTGCATAGGCAATGTTCAAAGCAATGCCAGGGAAGTTTCAGGTGGAATTTCAAATTAAAATCACTGTTATCTAGTACCTTTTTTATCTAATCTGACATGTAGGGAAACAGAGCATTTCGTGGCTTTATTACTGTAACAGCTCTTCAGCATAAATTTAGAAACTGGATCCAACTGATTTTTTTTTTTTACTGTCAAAATAGCAAACACTGAAGTAGGGACATGAGTTAAAAGCTGAAGCAGCTTTCTACAAAGCTGGATCAGATTGTGCTTGGTTCCTCTGGGGAGAAAATACCTGAATTATCATGAAGATATCTGAGAATCACATTTCAGGTTCTGAGCCACGTGCAATGGCTACCAGTGTCTTTAACAACAATCAATGATCATGGTATCCTGTTTTACATTTATCTGGGTTCTGAAATGAATTACAATTTTTTTCTGAGGTGCTTTCTCAAGGCATATTGATTGCCCATAGTTATGGATCATCGCGAATACTGGGAATCCACAAGGGCTATCCTTTTGTGATCAGTTTTAGTGTGCATAGGTATGTGTCTTTGTTAACAATATCGGCAAAATTTTCTCCATTTAAGGGAATTTAAGAAGAATTTTGTTGTCTTTCACTGTATATGTGTTTCAGAAAAATTAGACTATTCTATTAGAGATTACGTGTCTCCAAGTTCAGGGAGGAATGAAGTGTAAAACAATCAGCTTCACTTTCCTTGAGCTAATTTCTTGTTTTCTCTGTTACAGTATGTTTTGATTTCAGAAGTAATATTCCTGATTATTCACAAAATGAAGTCCATTTTGGTTTGAACACATGATTACTCAGCCTTCCGTAGCTGATTTTATTGAGAATAATGGGACAAGATGCTGAAAAAGATCTATATCTCACTGAAGCTTAGGCTTGTTCTTAAGTCCACTATCTCTGTGATGTAAAATGCATAGCAGTTTTTTCGATTTTGTATTGAGTTTTGTGAAATTTTATACTCCAGGCTTGAAGTATCAGAAGTGTGTAAAGGAATAATGCATCTAGCCAATAAAAATGTATTGTAGGGAGAAATGGTAACTGAAATTTGCAAGAACAGTGAACTATGAAAAAAATTAAAATAGAGGAGAAGATAGTAATTGCTGAAGGAATTTTAAGAAAACAACTTATTGTTGGAAATTATGTCAGTTGCCATGGAGATAAATTTAAAAAAAAAAAAAAAAAAGGGTATTTTTGTTAAAAGATGCTAGGTGTGACCTTATACTTCTGTCACTAATATTCTCAGAGACAGAGGGTCAAATAAAGTGCTAAAACCAGTAGTGTTTAGTCAAAGAAATATAAGTTTTAATAGTGGAATAAATGCCAGACTGTTAAATAAGCTCAGCAGAGATATGGCAGAATGTTATCATACACAGGCCAAATGTCTGGAAGTAGCCTTTGCGCAGTAACCTGGATACCATGCTGCAGTACATTTCAACATCTATTACAGTCTTCATCATTCAGTAACGGTGTCTAATGCTGAAAGGCGAATTACTAGGTTGCTGAAATGAAAGGCTCTGAACTCCAAAAAGGTTTAGATTTCACACCTTTGATATCACACAACAGTAGTTCCTTGGTGATAATTCAATTACATGAGTTTATGAACATTCCTAGTCCTCCTTTGGCATCAGTTAGGTTTTAATTAGTTTTTAAAATACATAATAAAACATGGAATGCAATTTGGAATCCCAGTCAACCTTTAAATCATTGTGTTGTGCTCTTTAACTGCTAATTCAGTGCTTTCAACCTATGGCTTCAAAAAAGTGTAGATTCGTTTTTGTTCTTGTCAAGTAGAAATTACTTTAAAACCTGAGATGGAAAACGTTGACCCTATTGTTTACTCTGTTAAGTGGGTCCAAAGCAACCAAAAAGTGTTTATGTTACCAAATCTTATTTGCATATTTCTAATCATTGTCACTTTTTACAGAACTATAAAAATCTGTTGTGAGTCAGCTTTGTTGAAAAGCAGTGGCATGGAGTGGAGAAACATCAATTCAATAATTCAGTCTTTTGGTCTGCTAAGTATCTTCCATTCCTTCTAAGGCTCAGTATAACTCAGAACTGACCTTTGTTGAGTCCTTGGTGAATTTATGTTATCCCTGCCTTTTTCGTTTGTACCAAACTTGAATTTGCACCAGGTGAAGGTTTTTGCTGTAACCTCGGACTGTACCTGTTCTCCCTGCTGAGATGCCAGAGGTGCCAGTCTCTACTTAAGCATTTAGAAATACTTGTGACACCAGGTCTGCCTCTGCGGCTTCTCTACCTCTCATCTCCTCAAACAGGGTTCGTGTCACCTCCCTGTGATTATGTGAAGCAGTTGGTGACAGAATTTTAGGACTGTCTTTGAATTCTGCGATATGTTGAAGCAGTCTATGCGCAACATCACAGCAAAGGCTACACAGCAACACATAGAAGATCTGTTGGTTGTGCTTTAGCCCAGCACAATGGTAATGCTAGACAGTCAGAGAAGAAAAGAACCACAACATGGCACTCTTTTAATAAAAATACTTCAAGCTAAGATAAATGGCAGAAGCGGCCTCAATTAGGAGTAATTATGTAGTTGAAATATTTTCAACACTACATGATGCGATTAAACCTTGATCACCAGTGGTTCCCAGCCTCCTTTAAAGAAGGAATAAGTATTCATTATGGAAAGAGAAAATTATATGTAATGTAGAGAGACAAAATATAAAACAGTCAAAATCTAAACCAAAATCAAATGCATTATAGAAAAGTAATGAACTAGTCAGTAGACGAGATGAATGGCTGACTACCATTCAGAAGGTCTAGGCTTGAATTTATTTGTACAAGGGTTGATTTGTGTAAGACAGAGCTTTTCTCATGTCTTTTAATACACCCAGTAGAAATAAATTAGTCTTTCAGGTTATGAAAACGTGTGAGAGTAAACACCTTTCATACTATCAAAACATACCTTAGATTTTTGTAAAAAGACTTACAGCACCTCTGCAAATACTTGCAATGATGTATAATGGTGAAGATATGCACAGCAGCTCAGAAAGGGCAGAGATTTCTGTTTGGGCTGAAATTCTGGTTTCTGATGTCATGACAGCACTACCTGTGACAGTGCTAAAGCCATCTTAGGACATAATATTTGATAATCAGTAACAATGAAAGAGAAAAACGTCCTAGACTTTTTGCTGTGACAGATGAAAGAATTAATGTCTGAAATCCTGTAGAATTTCCTACACACCAGATGCACTTAATCATAATATAAAAATTATTAACTTTGTCAAGTAATTACCCAACTTGATTACCCTTTTTCCATCTTCATTTTATCGATAACGCTTTTCTGGCACATGCACTTAGTCTTCTATTTTAAATTCATGACAAGATTTTTAATTTTTTATGATTCTGTACCATCTAAAATTACATTTTTCATAAAACAGCTGTTAATGACCATAAGCCACAGAATTAGAGAAGCCAGAAATGGCATCTTCTTTGTAAGTTGAGAGCTTTAACTCTGTTTTCCCACGGCATGAGCGTTTTCAACACTTTATTTGGTAGTGCTTTAAATGTCTTGATTAGAAGGGATAATACATAAGATGCCAGTAACATTTCAGCTGGCTTGTTTTACAGATCTTTTTTTTACTTTATTTTAATTCTGTGAATCATAAATCACTAATGAGGCACATCTCCCTACTTTCCAGAATAGATAAGCATTTGATTGTACAAAGGCATGTGTTGAAACACCAGATACTATGCAACTTCCTGGCAATTATGCAGCAGGCTAAAATAATAGAGGGGGGGTGGGGAAGAAAAGCTATTCAGCCTTTTAGAAGAAATCTTTAGTAAGGAAATAAACCTCATGAAGAAGACTTTCCGATCTTGGGAGAATGGTTAAAATAGTATATTTTACAAGTCAAACATCGTCCTAATAGAAGATAATAAATTTTGAGACTCCGTTTAACTTACGAACATGAACAAATTTGTCTCAAGAAACATTTTTCATGTAATTTCTAAATGAAAATTCTACCATTATTTCAGTTATTTAAGCAGCATGTTATCGACAAAGACTTTTAGAAGTAAAATCCATAATCTCAAAAGCTGTCAAAGATGTTGGTTTAAAGATGTTATGAAAAAACAATGTTAAGTATGACATTAATAGCAGGTGTTCCGTGGGGCAATCCTGTTTAGTTCAAGTCAATATTGCACATGTACTCACCTTCTCAAATAGTTTCAGCTAAGCCTGACATAAACCAGAATCCCAATATAATGCTATTATTTCTTATGTAATACTTATTAAATTATCCTTGGCTTATCAGACTGAAAAAAAAAATGCAAGTCCTGCAGCATTTTGGTTATGAGGCCATAGTAAGGCTCTGCCTATGTATCTTTAGCTAAATTCAAAATACTCTTATCTGGAACCCTGCTTGATGCCAAGAGAAGACATCATGGCCAGAAGGACTGTTCACATACTTTCCACTGTTTGCTGGACTGGCAGTTCAGCATGAGCATCATTTGCTTGGTGCCACAACTGGGCACTTACTTATGACTCTTGAGACAGAAACTCTAAATGTTAGTATTTAATAATGTTCTGTAGCTGTAAGGATAAAAGAAAGACCAGCTTCATGTTTGTTTATCTAAGGGTTAGATTTTTGACATTAGTCTCAGGTTCTATTATAATAGAGCAAGAATGATGGATGTGATCCCGTGACACAGAGTATACTCAGAACTCATTATACTGATGTGTCATGAGGAGAAGATGGCTGGAAGGAATGAGGAGACAAACACTTCATTTTATGCTTTGTAGTTCAAAATATTGGGAAAAAATACTTTTCACAACTCATTGAGATCATATTCTTCATGGACAGTAATTTCCATAAAGAATTCCATCAATGGATGAATCAATGGGCTTCTAAGAATCTGAGGAAAAACAGTCCTGGGTTGGCTTTATCTTTGTTTTAGACATTGCTCCTTGCAGCACAGGTGAGGGGCAGACATCATGGGTCTGTAGAAGAAGAAAGAGTAGGTCTGCAGCCTGTGGAGTTTTGTGCTGCTCCTTCTGCTTTTTCAGCTTGAGACATTATTAACAGTGTGAGATGAAGCTGTCTCAATGGTGATGTATAGGGCTATTTCAGGACAGATTCCAGCTGTCTTTTCTCCAGATTCTGGAGGAAGAAAGTAATTCCTGAACACAGCACTTCAAACAAACCTAGCTGTCCTTTCCTGATATGAGAAGAAACCTGGAAAGAGCCCATTTGTGCTGTTAAATGTCATTTTCTCAAACTTTGGGTAAATAGCCTACTTTTGTTTGTTATAATTTGGAATGCCTTTGAAGCAGAAACCTCCAAGGAGGGTCTGAAGCAATTTCTAAGAAAAAGACTGTAATTACTTTGTGCTGCTTTATTCAGTGAACTGAAACAAAGCCCTAGGCGAGGGAGAAGCTTGTATTTGTTTGTCTATAAAGTTCAACGTATGTGGTGCCACTACCCCAATACACTAATGTAAGATGTGTCTAACACGGACTGTATCTCAACCCTGACTATTGCTGCCCATGTTGGTAATGTTGCGTCATTTAGCAAGGTGAGCTGCTTTATGGCTATTTCTATCAAACTGCCATTTTTCAGTAGGTTCCAAAAGCAATAGCAGATCACTGTGTAAGCATATTTCTTGGAAACAAATGATAATTCAAAATTGAATTATCCTGCGTACAGTTCTCCAGCCTGACTGTTGCTCAGCATTTCTTAGAATTATTCGAATTCTTAGCTCTGCTGAAAAAAAAAACCAACAACACAAGAAGCATTCTGTAAGACATCACACTATGAAAGAATAATTAATGCAGAATGCTTTCAAAATTAACTGGTTTTAACTGTCAGCGTAGTCCCACATAGAGTGCACTTCTTTGGCTCTTTATCAGCCATTTGAAGGTATTCCTGAAAAGAACTTGTACTCTCCACCAAGGCTGAAATGCAAAGTTCTTCTGTATCAGAAGTAAAGTCCATATTAAGGAAGTTGTCTTTTAGCCCACATGATTTATAGTTTTGTTAAAAATCAGTAAATTTTTAAGAGAATGATCCATATTAAATAAATTGATTATTTTCCATAGGTTTATTAGTTTTCCTTAAAAAAAAAACCAACAACAAAACAAAGCAAACAATAAGAATCCCTCCAGCCAAAAGCAGAACACTTAACAAATTCATCAGGGAGTTTGTACAGCAATTTAACGTCATGTCCTGACTCAGGTAGATATGTTTTAATTCCAGAGGAAACTTAGTGGCTCTTCAGCAAGTTCCATGGCTGCCTTCTCCTTGCAGGAATGTCTGTTCTGGTTGAAAGGGAAGGGGCTAGCAGGTGCAAAAAGAGACATTTTAGATGAAATTACTGCAGAAAAAGTAATTCAAGCAGCTGGTGCAAGTCTCAGATTACATTAGAAGCATAACTAAAATTGATTTGGATCTGTGCTATAACTTTGTGACAACAAAGTCTGTGGTTTTACTGAAAGATTATAAACATGACTTTTAAACTGCCTTTTATATTCTTATTACAACTGCCCTTAAATTCATTATGAGTCGCTAGAAGGTCATCTTGTTGCTAAACTTGCATAGTTGGCACAATTCAACATGTTGTGATAAGTTTGAAAAAATGAGTAAAGAAAAATATTAGAAATAAATATACTCAATATTGGATCTTAGCTTTCATTGTATTTAGTGGGGGATCTCAGTCTTGATCCCCAAAACTTATCAACACCATCATAAATTTTATTTGTAAATGATATCATTCTTTCTATTGCAAGAATGTTTGTTGAGTTCCACAGGACTTGGATCTTTTGCCCTTAAATGTAGCTCATATGTTAAATTTGCTCTGTCATCAATCATTTCACATTTAAAAACTTTGATGATTTTTTTCCTTTTTTGGTGGATTATTTTAGTGAAAGTATGCTCAGACATAACAGAAGTGTTAAGCAATACCTGCATTTGATTTTTTAGTTTTTGTTGAAGTCTGAAGTAATATAGGAAGGCATACATTTCAATCAAATTATTTTGATGTTCTATTTTTGAAGTGCTAAACTAGTTCATAACAGTAAAAACATGAGTTACTGGTCTGGAAAAGGTGAGATTGTTTAATCTCTACATAATAGCAGTTTACTAATTCTTAATAGTCTGCTTTGTGATGCCATTGGAAATAACGCACTTTTTTCAGTGTTACGATCTTTTTCTTTAAGCTGGGGAGTATTCTGGGCTAACTTTGCTAAGTAAAAAAAAATTACTTAAGAAAGTTGTGAGGATTTTTTTTCGGGCTGTGCACACATATAGAAACTTTTATTGTGCCTGCTAGTGCTTGTCAATAGGCTAAAACTTGTGTATAGGACACAAATTTTAGGAAAAGCTGGTATATCTTTAATATGACAAGTATGTATAGACTTGTCAGGAAAAGCTGGTATATATTCAGTATGGCACATGTCAGAGTTGAATAGTCTTTGACTCTTTGGGAGTTTTGTCTGTATCCCTTGCAGACTATTGAAGCAGCAAGGATTCTTCTTTACTCTCCTAGGAGCAAGTCTGCCCTGGTACCTGTCAGAAGTGCCATAGCTCCTAGCAGTGTCAGACAGGCTTTCTAGGAATCACTAAATTTGCAGAAATTTCTGCAGGTTAAAAGAAACTGAAAATCTTCAATCATAAGTTCACTAGGGCTAGCTTCATCCTCCCTCACTTTCCTCTAAAGATGGGTGACAACTTTTTGGCAATATTCAAATGTGTCTGACTCAAGGTACCAGAAAAACATCCTTAGGCGCATATAGATTAAGGAGGCCTGATTCAAAAAATCCTGAGAAACTAACAGCTTGAACTGATTCCAAAAAATCAATCATCTTTTAAAATATATAAATATGTCCTTACGAAAACTATCATAATTTTTTTTTTTTTTTACAGTATTCATCAGATAAATTCTTTAGAAGTTAATGTCCTAAATTAAAGCTCAGTTTTCTCAATAAAGGAGAAAGTAATTGAGATCGTGATTTCTTTTATATCAGTCTGGTTTTTTGTTTATTTATATGTTTCATTCTTCTTCTGGAAGGAGGTGCCAGGCCAGTGTTGCAGAGGACCAAATGAGCCTTCCCTTGCAGCAGTGGAGACTGGATAGGTTGCAGTGTAAGCAGGGCAGCTAAAGAGACAAAGCAATGTGTTGGCAACCTGCAACTATGAAGATGCTGTTGAGAGGAGAAGGGAGCAGATAGGCAGACCTCTGAAGTGGCAGAGAGATAGTCAATGCAAAGCTTGCTGCATCTCAGAAGCCTTCTGTAGCAAACCTGGAAACAAGGAAACACTGAGAAGGAAGAGATTTTTGTATCTATTCTGTCTTAAATTACTGTCTTGACTTAAGAAGAAAGTATTCTAAGTTATAGTCTGTTAAAACCAGACTGATCTAAACAGCGTCTTATATTTCAGAATGCTCATTACAATAAAAAATAAAAAATCAGATAAACTTCCTCAAAGCTTTGGCTGACTCTGCGTCTTGCCACAAAAATCTATAATGAAAAATACTGCATATGAACAAGGAAAAAAATAATATTAATAAAATAAGCATATTTCATTGTGTTAATGAGATTTTTATGATTATGAAATGCAGGTGGAATAGTATAGGTTGCAAAGACTATTAGGTCATCTCATCTTGTGTTAGTATAGCACCAAATGCAATTTGGACCACAGCAAAAGTAGCTTTGGGACATCAGTGCTTGAAGTGTGAGGTTTAGAAAAAATTTAAATAGTTGTATGACAGATCCTCTAGACTTCAAAACTCTGGTGTCACCTCTTGGTCACTTGTGAATTCTCATTCAAAATCCACTGAAATCAACAAGAATAATTAAGTGAATTTCAGATTGGATTAATGTTACATGATTATTTCCATTACATTACCCAGATGTATAAAATCATTACAAACTGAAGGAAGTGCTCAAGGGCACTAAACTGTCTGTACTACAGGATTTCAGGAAAATAATGGAAATTCTGGTGGGTGTTCACAATTAGAAAAGTGATAGTCCCCCAAAACTCTGTTTTCTAATAAGAATGCTGTTCTCTATAAGCAATAGAATGAGAATGTTCTACTCTATTATACAAAGAATAGTCATACTCTGTCATTTTAGGTGGTGCCTACATGGGCAGTTTGGCTTGCTCTTTATTCCATTCCCAGACCCTACTCTGTTCGTTGCATACTTTACATACATGCTAATTCACTTCCAGGCTGTCTTCTAAAGCAACTCAGTTACTTCCCTCAAAGAGAATACCTGATCACAGATGATGGGATAGCGTGCTTCAGGGCCTGTTTCAAATACGTCCATCAGGGATATGGATTATGCCAAGTTTGGCTCCCCTGACTACAACAAACACTGTATTTGGAGACCTTTCCCTTCAAAAGCCTTGTATGTTGCTCCACACACAGCTGTGGCATCTTGCTGTATATACATTATTCTGGTGGGCTGCAAGAACAATTATTTTGGTACTCTGAAATGAGAAAGCACAAACACAGAATTATGTCTCATGACTACAAGGAGTGAAGTGTGGCTTGAAGAAGATACAGGCCAAGTGCTATAGGAAGCTGGAGGAATTCAGTTTGTTCTAGAGTATGGCAGTCTGAGAAGATTGGACATGAGCCAGTCCCCAGCAATTCACTGGAGACTTACGTTCTTCTTCTGAATGCCATTTGCAACACATTATAGACAAATCTTTAGTAATTTTTTCAGGAGATTTTTTTCTTTGAAATATAGTACAGATTCATTATAAACCTCTGAACTTTTTGCTGAGTCAAGTGTTCACATGAATTCCTAATGGACTAAAACTTTAGAAAGAACATATGTCATATTTATAGAAATTGGTTTAACATGACAGTGGTATAACAGCTAAGACATTGAAATACCTTGCTGCACCCCTCATATGATTTTTAAAACATTGTGTATGGCAGAATGCACTACAGGTATAAAGGCTTACCCGTATGTCTTCATTTAGAAACACCTTCAAATACTAATCATCCTAATTTAATAGTTTCACCTTTCCTGTGTAGATTTTAATAGCAGCTGGCCTTGTTTAGTAGCTGCACTTATTTAATAGCTGCACCTTTACCATGGACCTTTCCTGTACAAGCCGTAGGGGAAAGTAATTACATTTAATGAAAACTGTGCTTTCCAAACAAGGATGTATTGTTAGTCATTTGAAATGGTCGGTAAGCTAAATCATTTGTGGGGAAATTAGGCTAAAGTACTGTACGTCAAAATATAAATGAAGACTAAAGTGTAAAGAACATGAATTGCAGCATTTCCTTGATGACAGCAACATAGTGACTATGCCCTTACAAGCTTTGTATGTTCCTGCAAGCTCAGGAGCTCATGAGAGCATCATTCAATGAATGAAGATGCAGGCTGCTTTCAGAGCACTGTGGAAATGCACTGTCCATCACAATAAGCATCAAAATGAGAATCACACACACTATATCTTGCTTATCCTGCCCTGTCAGGAGTGTACTCAGCACCAATCTTTGCACTTCTGCTCCCTGTAGTATGTTAGACAAGGACAGAGTTCACAGTTTAAAGTGATTTAAGGAATAGAAAAGAAACAGCTATTGATTTGCTAGGAGGGACATGAAAACAGTATAAGAAATGAAAAAAAAAGAAAAGGTCTTAAAATTTTCTCTTTTTTTTTTTGAATGATTGAAAGCTCTTTTGAAAAAATACCAAGTGCCTTTTTTTTATTAGTGTTTTTTTAAGACAGAGGCAGTTAAAGACATGTGGCCTCTTTGCTAAAGAGATAGTCTTGTTTCATCTTTTTGATCAAAGTTATTCAACAGAACACGAGAGTCATTTTAGTGGTGGCAGGTCACAATGTAATAACATTTCGTTTTTTGTAAGAGAATTTTAAAAAAATCATAGGTTTTTTTAATATATTTTCTTTATGTTGAAAAAACTTTGCTTTCCACCAATCACAACATTAGTACTGCCTCTGGAAATACTTACTTTTTCACCTCCAAACATTGTGTTCTTGGCACATAAGCTACAGCAAATTGTGTTGAGATTTTACTTACTAAAAGGTTCCCAACCATTGCCATCACGTAGCATAGAGGTTTCATTACTAGTATTGTTGCTGCTTAATATACAAAACAGTAATGGAGCAATAGCACTATGAAATTTTTATATGTTTTTTATTTCAGTTGTCTCATATTGCTGTTCAAAGTGTGCAAGTTTTTCCAGCAGATAAAGTAAGGTACAGCAGTGGTGAGATAAAAGCTGCAAACAGCAGTTACGATATGCTTTTAATCAAAAAAAAGTACTTCATTTGAAAGATAGGCCTCAGAAATTCACCTCACCCTGTAAATTTGCACAAATGTATTCTTTGTTGCACAGCAGTAACAATTAACTGAAAATATATTGATTTGAGTTACTAGTTCTCTCTTTTCTGAGACCTGAAAATATTAATTAAGCTATCCCTACATGGATACTTTCATTGCTATGATATTTCTGCTTTAATGGAATTAAAAATAAAAATATGGGGGAATTTTTACTTACGTATATCCTTGGAAAACCTGATGTTACTGTGTTTCTGAATGGTAGTGTGTATACAACAATACAGTTGGTTTGTTTATTTTAGAGTAATGTGTTGCAGCTGCTAGTCTTTACAGTGTTCCTGGAATAACAGGAATATGCCATTTTATTCAGTTTTGTGGCAATCTTGCTTATGTTTCTATCTTCTTGTGTATGCAGTGTGCAGGCCCTGTCTAGCCCAGCAGTTTAAAGCGTAATGCTTATCGCTCTCAATGAAAGATATTCTTTTAGTGCTTCTCAGTCTTGCTGTTGTTCTAGGTTTCCTAGAGGGAGTTTCTGTGGCAGGTGCAAGAAATGCAAGACATTTTGTCTCAGTTGTGTGTTTGCTCAGCACAATCCATCCTGCACCTCCTGTTTTGCCACAGGCAGTCATTTTGTGGCAAAGGCAGCAGGTAGTGGCCCCTTTATCCTTGAAACTATTGCCCTGTGTAACCTCTCCCCATGTAATGTTGCAGAAGACATACTGATCTCTGCACCGCCATGACAAATGTCACAAAGTCTGAGTCTCTCTCATTTGGGCTAGACATTTAATTCTGGGCTGATAAAATTATCTTGAAAATAGGTGTGTTTCTGTGAAATGTTTTTCGTTTCGACAAGTAGGAATTCCTCATCCACACCCAAGAAATATGTTTTGTCAAAAAAAATTTTGGCCAATTCTGTCTGAGAATACTAATCTATCATTTACCCAGTTGTCTTTTGTTTGTTTGTTTTCTCTCAGGTGTAGCTATATGGTATACCTTATCTCTCTGAAAAACACAATATTCAGTTTCAAAGCCAGATCACAAATGTGAAGATAGAAAGAAAAAATATAATGCATGCATGCTGGTAAAAGTGTTCTATCCCTTGCACCCAGTTACAAGGATTATCATAGGAACCAGTGTCCCATCCTCTAACTGAGCCTGCACTTCTCCATTGTGCGCCTGGTGCTCATGACCTCTGACACGTGAAATGTCCAGTTAGCTAATCACCCAAGGGCTTTCTCACCTTCCTATGGCTTGCAGCCATGGAAAACACAGCTGAGGTAATAATCAGGCCCATAAACTGCAATATTACCATAGGAGAATTAATATGTGACAGACTTCTGAGACAAAGTAATAAAAAGGACTGAAGAAATTTCTCTTGCTATGAGAAATACTGATTTCTCTGGTCTTTTTGAAGAAACATTACACAAGAGAAGCTGTAATTGCATTGTGGGGTCATTCTTAATGTTTCTTATCTGCAACATCATTTTTTGTGACTAATTTTTATAACGAACACACATCAGAATGCCTTGCTTGACATCTTTTCTTGTAAATGTGAAACTGCTGACAGTCTTACCAGTAGTACCTGAAATGCAATTTGTGAGTCTTGGAGGGTGGAAAAAAAGAGGCAAAATCACTATCTGGTCTGGATTTGATTAACGCTTTTTATTCCATTGCCTTCAGCTTGTGGCAGAACTGGGCTCCTCATATGATGTTCAGCTGCTACAGGTGCGGGTTGTACAAAGGCCTCAGCAGAAATTTTTAGCTTTTAAAGACTATGGGATGATTTTGTCCGACTTTAAATCAATTTTCAGATACTAAGAGGGTTAGGGGTTTGGGGCACTGAATGGGAATGAGCACTAATAAAGGTGACTTGTTAAAATGTACAAAGAAAGGGTAATATTTAGGTGAACCACGACACACACTGCATTTGTTGTTTTAAATGTTTTTGCTTCTAACAACATAGCATTGCATAAGTGAGCAATACAATTGTGTTTTAGAAGCTGAATTTGGAGAATTTAATCTGTCACCTTCCAAAGGGAAGGCTGTCTATGGGTTCTGGGTGCAAGCACACCTGCCATGTTATTGCAGTTGGAAGGAAGAATGGCTTGCAAATACAAAATCTAGCATATGAGTGTAGGAGCATGCGTTTCCATCAGAAGATAGATAAGTTAGTGAAATTAGCTACCTAAGTGGGTGTACTAATCAGGGTTCAACAAAATCTAAATTACCACTCTCTCCAGTATGACAATTCAGTTACCCCCTTAAAATCTGAAGTCATCTGCAAGACTTCATCTTTTGTTGTATTTTTCACGGTGTTTTAATAGAGTATATTTATTATCTGTAACAGACAACTTAGAGTCTGTAGTTCACAGTTGTCCTTGGACATGTATGGAGGTTATTTGACAAGTTCAAGGGAAGCCTACACCACTACAGTCTTACTGTTTTGTGGTTATTGGAGCACCTAGATGTGTTCTGATAATTCAACTTTTATTGTGTTCTTGTGTTAGCAGTTAGCAGATTTATCAGACAAACAAATGAGATGCATAAGTTTAATTTTTATTACCTTTAAATCATAGAATGTCCTGAGTTGGAAGGGACCCAGAAAAGATCATTGAGTCCAGCTCTTGCCCCTGCATAGCCAAGCCAAACATTCACACCATGTGTCTGAGGGCATTATCCAGTCTCTTGTTGAACACTGTCAGGATTGGGGCTGTGACACCTCCCTGGGGAGCCTGTTCCAGTGTCCACCACCCTCTGGGGGAAGAACTTTTTCCTAATGTCCAACCTAAATCTCCCCTGGCACATCTTCCTGCCATTTCCTCGGGTTCTGTCATTGGTCACCAGAGAGAAGAGATCAGCACCTGCCCCTCTTCCTCCCATTGTGAGGAAGCTGTAGCCACCATGAGGTCTCCCCTCAGTCTCCTCTTCTCCAGACTGAACAAACCAAGTGACTTTAGCTCCTCATACGGCTTCCCCTCCAAACCCTTCACCAGCTTCATAGCCCTCTTCTGGACACTCTCCAGTAGCTTAATATCCTTTTTATCCTGTGTCTCCCAGAACCGCACACAGTGCTCCAGGTGAGGCCGCACCAGTGCAGAGCAGAGCGGGACAATCACCTCCCTCACCCGGCTGGCAATGCCGTGCTTGGTGCACCCCAGGACACAGTCAGCCCTCTTGGCTGCCAGGGCACACTGTTGGCTCATGCTCAACTTGCCATCAACCAGAATCCCCAGATGACTCTCTACGGGGCTGCTCTCCAGCTCCTTGTTCCCCCATCTGTACGTACAGCC
The DNA here is from genome assembly GCA_013399365.1 of Pampusana beccarii. Taxonomy (NCBI): domain Eukaryota; kingdom Metazoa; phylum Chordata; class Aves; order Columbiformes; family Columbidae; genus Pampusana; species Pampusana beccarii. Next base: position 66,212 of record VWYH01002403.1, on the reverse strand, counting down.
AGGGTTGCCATGTCCCACGTGCAAAGTCTGCTACTTGCCCTTGTTAAACTTCATGCGGTTGGTGATTGCCCAGTTCTCTGTCCCCTTCATGAATCCCTGCTGTCTGGGACCAATGACTGTTTTGTCTTTCAGATGTTTTTCAGTAACTCCTAGAATAATCTTCTCCATAATTTTGCCAGGCACAGAAGTGAGACTCTCAGTTCTTGTAGTTGCCAGGGTCATGCCTGTTGCCCTTCTTGAACACTGGGACAACATTTGCCAGCTTCCAGTCAACTGGTACCTCTCCAGATACCCAGGAGAGCTGAAAAATCAGGGAGAGAGGTCTTGCTGTGACATCAGTCAGCTCGTTAATTACCCTCGGACAAATCCCATCAGGCCCCATTGACTTCTAGGGATCTAGCTGGAGCAGCAAATCCTGCACAAGTTTAGGTTTGGAGTTTATCATTCTCACAGCCATGGTTCTCTAACCCAGGGGCATGGTGTCCTAGAGATACAATATATAATATATAAAATATATTTTTCCACCTATTTTCTGAACATTTGTAATTAACAGTAATAGCAGTGTGGCTCATAATTTCATAAAAACTGACCATTCTAATTTATGAAAATCCTTTTTTTGATAATGCATTTATCAAATAGACTACATATCACAACATAGCATAGAGACTGTACAGTGCTTACAAAATTTATTAGTGTTATAAATGCTTACAGAAAAAGAACATTGGTAGTAGGCAAAATAAGAAAAAGGAAAAAAAGAAAGACTTTTATGAATTCATGCCTGTTAAAGTGAAGAAAAAGGTTCCTGTTGACTTGTGTTGTCTTTGGATTCAGGTCCTGCAAAAAGGAACCCTTGAGCTATACAGGATCTATGAGGTGAATTGAAGTGCAAATACTGTTTCAGGAAGCTGCTGTAAAACTATCACAAAATTGCTGTTCAGTAGAACAGGGGAGGAGTTATGATCCTGTGGTATCTTATTTTTTATTAAGGTCAAATGGATCTGGATTAAAATACCTTAGAATCTGCTACCTATTAGTATCTGCAGAGATGAGAGCATCTCTTCATATTTAAAAAAATATATAAACTAAGTACCTTGTTTTTTCCATACTGTACTGATTCAGCAACTCTGTTGAAAATAAAATAAATGTCAGCATTGAAAATATAGTTTATCTATTAGCCAAAAATTAGATATAAATTTCTATATTTAGACATCTACTTTTGAAAATTGTGAGCTGTTTTTCAAAATATGCTGAAGTGTCTAAGTGCCAAGTCTGGATCTTTTGAGATATTAAGTAAACTACATATTTGTTTGCAAAATTAAATGCAAGAAACATATATTTAGGCTGAGTATCTGTAATGTATTGAGTTCAGTATTACCATTTCAAAATTAGTTCTTGTTATTTGTGATCTTCTACTAGACATTTTAAGTTTATATTTTCTTTACATATCAGTCTTTGTTAGCTTTTGCATGAAGTAAGCTGGATTTATAAGTTCCAAAAATTAATTGTGCTAGTTATAAAATTATTCTTCTGCAAATTCTAATAATTTTATAAGTATTTAGAGGTTGTTTGGATTTTGTTTTGGTGGGTACTTTGAAAAATTAACTTTATTTTTACAGAGCAAAGAAGTGTCTGGCAGTTGGTCAAATGCATGATAATAGACTTGCTCTTTTAGTTGTCAAGTAGTGTAAATGTTGCAAATTTAATTTGCCAATCTCAATATCAAATGCTTTAATAGATAATGGATGTGTATAGTTAAATTACATTAATCTGCCTAGGGCAGTTTCTTCTCATATCAAACAGTGAAGTCTGTGTAAGTCTCAGAATTCTGATGTCTGTGGTAATCCATTCTTTGCTAAAATTTTGAAGTTGCTTTTTTACCTTGGTGAATAATTCTAACAATATCAGTCTTATGTACTGTTGATAGTTTCAATAGAGTGTACCAGCATAGTACAATATCACAGCTCAGCATGAATAACTTCATAGTCAGCAATGAAATCTATTTCCAACTATAAACAAGAATTATAGCCTCTCTTTGCATTCCATATCATTCCTATCCTCTTCTCCTAAAACGAAAGATCTGAAAGGTGACACCACACCTTGATTCAAGGCATGACTCTCCAAGAACTTTAGAAAAATTTAAAAGGACTATTAATGTTATTTAGGTTGTACAATTGGCTAGTGTAAAGTCATCTAGCTCTATAAAAATGATGGAGCCAAACTGATAAATCTTGCATAAGGACCACAGTATTCAAATACTTACCTTGTTTATGGTCAGTTGAAAAATCACTTCCATATAGTTGGAAGACAATTGGAGACATTGAGGTACTAGGGAGACGAGAGGAGGGTGACGAAGCTGGTGAGGGGCCTGGAGCACAAGTCTGATGAGGAACAGGTGAGGGAACTGGGGCTGTTTAGCCTGGAGAAAAGGAGGCTGAGGGGAGACCTTATCGCTGTCTTCAACTACCTGAAAGGAGGTAGTAGCATGGAGGATGTTGGTCTCTTCTCCCAGGTAGCAAGGGAAGGTTCAGATTGGATATTAGGAAAACATTCTTCACAGAAGGGGTTGTGAAGCAGTGGAATAGGCTGCCCAGGGAACTGATTGAGTCACTATCCCTGGAGGTGTTTAAGAGCACATGGATGAGGTTCTTAGGGACGTGGTTTAGTGCTAGAGCTAGGTTATGGTTGGACTCAATGATCTTGAGGGGTTCTTCCAACCAAAATTATTCTACGATTCTTTTTGCTGCTTCCCTTTTGTCTTGATTTCCAAAATTATTTGGCTTAGGATCTTAAAGCTGTGGGGTTTTTTGCTAGCCTTGCCAAATAAAAGCCCCTTTTAACATTAAGGATATGGTTGGAGGAATAAAAAAGTCAAATGAAGACTTTGTGACACATTATGCACACAAATGTACAACATAGGGTGAGCAGGGAAGGAGTGAAATATGGCGTTGTGGGATAAGGACCTTATGACAGAAATAGTGAAGGAAGTCATCCCTCTCCCCCTCCTCTTTTATTCTCAGAGTGAAAATGGAACTATTATGAGGGCATTTTGAAACAGACCATCTTTTAATATAATCTTTAACAGCAAATAGTGCCATTTCCACTTACCTTTTCCTGCTTCTCCATGTGTACAATTTACATGAGACCCTAACAGAGGGTTCAGAGAGTGCCATGCCCTATGTTGTATGATGGCAGAAGCATTGTGATTACCATTAGGTCATGCCAGAAGTATTATCTTTCATTAACCCTTATACTTCCTGGTTAGTAGAGTTCATTTGTTCTTCCTTTCTCATTTGTTCTTCCTTTCTTATCCTGCCTTCAGCTGTAGGACTGATTGGTGCGAGATCTTGCTGTTTTAGGAGTTGAAATGAAGTTATCAGTCCTGATGATTACAGTGAAATGCATTCTTCATGGAGGACCTAAAGCATGAACGCATTATGCATTAAAAAGGATAGACAGACTACATAATTGTTAAGTGACAACACTTTTTAGGAGAGAGGATAGAGTTAAGGAACAAAATATGTCAGAAACTGGAGTAAAAATGAAGGAAAAAATCTGTCAAACAGACATTATTAAACAAGGTAAGCGCACATCATGAGGTGGACTCTGATTCAACAAAAAAAACCCCTCTGTTCATTTTGTTGCCTACTGAAGAAAGATTTTTGCAGTGACCCTCATTGTCCACCATCCAGCCTCTTTCTGAACCCTCCGGCCTCTTTCAAACAACTTTCACAGAAGGGAAGGAGATTTTGAAGATGATGATGATTCAGTTGCACTGATAAGACCTTTCTATCTATGAGCTGAGTAATAGCAATATTCACAAACATCTGATTTTCAGCTGAGCCTCAAGTTCACTGGGAGGTATGACTAGATCAGTGGCAGCTAAGCTCAATATAAAGCTCAGACAGATGGTTGGTTTTTGGAAGAAGAATGTGGATCCAACAGACCCGGGTCCAATATTCAAAGGTGATTTGAACCTGTTGTGTTTCAGTATGTCTAAATGGTATTCTGACACTAAATATTTTGAAAAATCTAAAATATTGGAGAGGAGAGGGGAGGGGAGGGGAGGG
>VWYH01002403.1:1436-62134 GCA_013399365.1 Pampusana beccarii | reverse complement strand
AGGGGAGGGGAGGGGAGGAGGCATTTGTTCTTGTTCAGTTATTGCCCAGTGCTCCAATCCAGCCTGATCCCACTGCAAGGCCTTTTGTGCCTCAAGAGAGTCAGCAGCACCTTCCAGTTTAGTATCATCAGCAAACTTATAAACCATGCATTCAGGTCCTGCCTCCAGATCCTTGATACAAGTATCAAACAGAACTGAGCCCAAAGGAACGCCACTGGTGACCGGTCACCAGCCAGATGCAGCCCCAATCACTGCAACCCTTTGAGCCCTGCCATTCAGCCAGTTCTTCACCCAGCGCACTGTCCTCCTGCTTATCTCACGTTTGGACAGCTTGTCCAGAAGGATGCTGTGAGGGACAGTATCAAAATCCTTACTAAAATACATCCACTGCCTTCCCTTCATCTACTAGGCAGGTGACCTTATAATATCAAATTGTTTAATGCATAGAATATATATAATAAATATTTTATTATTATTTATATTATATTATATTATTATATATTTTGTTTTCACTTAAAATAACATATAAAAATATATTTTATTTTTTTTTTCCTGGAAAAGACATATTTAAGCAATCTTTAACCTAAACCTTTGCATATCTGAGGTTCATCTGTATACCTCATGACAAAAAGCACACTTGTTAGTGCTGGTACACATGGCTACAAAGAATGAAGAGCTCATTTCACAGCTACCTACTCGCACAATGTCTATTATAAGGAAAGCTGGACAGATTCACAGTGACAAAACTGATGTCTCAAGGTGGAGAAAGTATCAGCAATTTAGGCCGACCTGTAAAGCATCTGACTACCTCTGAGGAGTTTACATTACCTGTACTCCGTAAGCACACAATTACAGGTGTCTTGGGCTTCTCGTACACATACAGGTCAATCATAACAGGTCTGCCAGAACAACACACAACAAATTTATTATACTGGCAGCCAGTCCTGGTCTCCTTGAGGGAAAGAGTCAGGCACTTGGGCTATGTTATGGACGTTTGGCTGCTGGATGATGACTGCCTTCTCAGGGGACTTCTCTTGCTTGCTTACTTTTTCCATGAAACTGTTGCAGGGACAGCTAGCTAATACAGAGTCAGTCTGTGAAACTGGTCACTGCTGGATTGATTTGGCCCCTCTGCAAAGCTTTCTCTTCCAAGACGGGCATGCCAGTAGGGAGCTGCTCTCTTTCTTCTGCTCCAAGCAGATACCTTTTTGTTAGTCCCCAGTTTGAAACTCTCTGTCTTATAAGGCACAGTAAGAATCATAAGCTCTCCACATGGACTGGTTGTTTTGATCCTGAGCTACAAAATTTCTTCTTCTATCCAATGTCCCAGTGTGTTTATGCCTGGAATTAGGGCATTTACCTTGTTTGGGGAGCAGCTTGTCTTCTGCTTACAAAAGGACCAGAGAACTCCCTGCTCAGAAAAAGAGCAACATGAGACTGATTGTTAAAAGGGAAACATATTTCACCACCAGACTTTACTTGAAGGGCAGACAGAAGGTAACAATTGTGAAACAGGGAATGCATTCAAGATTAGAACTGAAGCCATTTCAATAATTGATTTTGTACTTTAATAGCCAAACCAAAATTCTTTCTCAAGTTCATGTCCAGTCTTTCACTGATTCAGAAAGAGAATTTTTACCAAAGTCTCTCATCTTCCAGAAGAAGAATTCTTTAATCATCTGATGGGCTGTACAGTATTCGTAAGTGTTATTTGCTCTCCCGTTTCTGCTCTTCTATTCTGCAGAAAACACATAAAGATTCACTCAACCAGAGAAAACATGTAGCTGTTCATGAGAAATCTGCTCAGAAGCAAGAAAAACAAGTAAAAATTCCTGCTCTGAACTAGAACGCAACCTTAGACCCCAAGCTCCTGTGATAATATTTTTTCTGAGGAGGCCATAGTGCAGCAGCTTTCAGCATTTCATTTGTGGAACTCTAGACTCCTGTAGTTTACTGGTAAGAGCCCTTCAGAGGATAAGTGAGAAAACATACCTATTGCTAGTAGACTGCACTTCACAATACAGTTTGCTTCTCAGCTGGACAGGGTTGTAAGGCTGGTCAGATTTTGAAAAGTAAAAGTAATTTTTATAGGGAAATTTTAAACAGGTGTTCCTATGTGTCTTGTCTTTACACCCTGACCCTAGCATGGGGATTTTGAACAAGAAAGCAAAGAGGCATACCAAGGACAGTGAAAGTCAAATTCTGTTTGGGGACATAGAATGAGACCTTTAAAAGTTCAAATGCTTTTGAAGTTTCTTCATATGTAATACTTCTCCATTCTCATTCAAAACAGCTGTAAGAACAGATGATGAATGGAAAACTCAGTGGAAAGCAGATCAACAGAAAGTAGTAGTGAAATTCAAATCTGCATAAAATATTTGCTGCTGAACTTGCAGATAGGATAGGATCAGGGAAGACTTTTTTATTTGTGTAGATCAAAAAACAGTTTGGGAGAGGAAAGGACCAACCTCATAATGTGTCACCTGATAAGTTTTGGAATTAATTGTATGTCTTTATAAATAATTTAAACACAGGATGGAACGAAAAATAAACATACTGCTATGAACAAGTGATCTAAAATTCCTAACTTTTGTTCAAGATGATTTCTTTTCACAAGTACTCAGTGACCCACCTAAGAAGGATGCCCTCCTAGGCTTAGTATTTGTTAACAGAGAAGGACTCGTGGGGGTTGTAATGGTAGGTGATTGTCGTGACTGCAGTGATCAGGAGATGGTTGACTTTAGAGTTTTTGTTGTAATGAGAAAAAAGTTCAGCAGAGTTGCTACCCTGGATTTCAAGAGACCAAACTTTAAGCTACTTAAGGAGCTACGTAGTAGTGTCCCGCGGTGTGGAATAATTACTAAGGGGGCAAATTATTGAAACTAATTATCAAGAACACAGTTATTGAGAATAAAGGTATATCGACATCTTCAGCATATAAGGCAGCTGCATGGCAAGTAAGGAATCTGCTCTGCTCGGATTCCCTCCAGCAACCTGGCCTGCATTCTTGGATGGCAGTGCATGGGGGAGCCCAGTGTGCTGGCACTAAGAAGTATGGGGGAGTGCAGTGGAGATACTGCAGCCAGGCCCTGTGTACAAAACAGGTACAGGAACCAGATATCAATTAAAAAAGATAAATGTTCCATTCTGCCCAAAATGCTACTTACTGAGCCAGCAGATGTGTTGAAATTTGTCCTGTGGATGAACTTCACTCATTATAATCTCATTATAATATCAAAACACACCTCCATCCCAAAGGATACATGCCTCCATCACACCCATGTGCTCCCTTGAGCATGTGCTGTGAAGTTTTTACTTTAAAAATAGAAGTGAGAGTTTTTACACCAATCCATAACAAAGGTATGTATGACTAGAGTCACTCAAGCTTCACTTAAATGTACAAAATAGTATAAACCACCCTAACAATAGGGGAAAAGTAGGGAAGATGCCATCACTGAGAGGTCAAGGGAACAGCAAAACAGACTTCTCCACCAAAGCATCTTCTCCACCCAAAAGGGTGCTTTTGGGTAAGATTTGAGGACTTGGTTATACCAAATGTTTCCGCAGGGCACTTAGACTTCAAGCTTGTACTTGCAATCACATTAGTAGTGCTATATAGTAGTCTTAGAATTTACATATATTTGGAACCAATATTTATTTCTTGCAACTAACGAGTATTTTTGCAACCAAAGTGTATTTTTACAACTAAAGTGTGTTTTTGCAGACAGTGTATTCTACCAGTGGCAATCTAAAAGAACTTGTATCTGTTGCTTTAATAAACCACGTTATTTGTGGACTTAATAATGGGAATTTCTTACTTGATGTGCTAAGACTTATAGTATATGTCATGCTATTCGTGAATCTGTGCAAGTACGTAAATTCAATGAACAACCCCTGACCCTGCACAATTAATGAATCCATAATTGTGTGAATTCAGCATAATGCCAGACTGACTGTTGAGCATGATCAGACTTATTGTGCCAACTTGAGGTTATATGATGGAATTGGGCATCACTCAGGAGTTCAGCTCAGCTGCACCCAGACCCCAGTGAAATTCTGAGGACAATCTGGAATGCAAGGGAGCTTAACTTCTGCTAAATTAACCCTCTTAACACAACACCTAGGAAATTGCTTTTGAGAGCTCAGGGGTCCACAAGCGCTGGTCAGTTTTGAAGAACCAACTCTTAAAAGTGCAGGAGCAGGAAATCCTATTGTGTGGGAGGTCAAACAAGCAGGGCAGAAGACCAGCTTGGCTGAACAGGAGACTTCTCTTGAAATTCAGGAGAAAAAGTAATTGTATGATCTCTGTAAGCGAGGTCAGGCTTTGTAGGAAAAAAAAAAAAAGTTACAGAGCCATGGTTCACATATGCAGGGGGAAGACACAAATGGCCAAAACTCAATTAGAGTTGGAACTGGCGAGTTCCAACTGGCCAGTCAGACAACAAGAAAGGCTTTTTTTCAGTATGTTAATAGCAAGAGGAGGACCAAAGAAAATATTGGACTGATACTTGTTGAAGATGGTCACCTGAAATACAGAGATGAAGAAAAACTGGAGCTTTTTTGCCTCTGTCTTTGATAATACTGACAGACCCTGGACTGTCTGGGCATCTGAGCTGGAGGACTGCAGCTGCAGGAAGAGTGACTTTTCATTCATGGACACTGAAACTGTAAGAGATCAGTTGTGTCAGTTGAATGTCCCTAGGTCCATGGGGCTTGATGGGATTCATCCCAGAGTGTTGAAGGAGCTAGAGGATGTTGCAGCAGAACCTCTCCCAGTCATCCAGTAGAGGTCTTGGGAGTCTGGGGAGGTCCCTGCTGACTAGAAGCTAGCTAACGCTGTTCCAATTTAAAAGAAGGCCTTTAGGGAAGCTCCAGGAAACTACAGACCTGTTAGTCTAGCCTTAGTACCCAGAAGTATTATGGAGAAGATCATGTTGGACAAGGCAATCGTCAGGCTAAGTCAACATGGGTTCACAAACTTTACTGCCTGGGATGATCGTGGAACAGATCTTCATAGAAGCTATCTTAACGCACATGGAGGAGAGGGGCCTGATTCGAGACAGCTAGCACGGTTTCATAAAGGGTAAGTCTTACCTGATGAACCTAGTGGCCCTCCATGATGGAGTGACTATATCAGTGAACAAGGGAAGAGCTACAGGTGTCACCGATCTGTATTTCTGTAAGGCCTTTGACATGTTACCCTACAACGTCCTTCTCTCTCGTTTGAAGAGATATGGATTTGATGTATGGACTATTTGATGGATAAGGAATTGGCAGCATGGTTGCATCCAGAGAGTAGTGGTCAACAGCTCAATGTCCAAATGGAGACCAGTGACGAGTGGTGCTCTTCAGTGGTCTGTGCTGGAAACAGTCATGTTTAACACCTTCAACAGCATCGACAGTGGGATTGAGTGCACCCTCAACAAATTTGCAGATGAAATCCAGCTGAGTGGTGTGGTTGACACACCTGGGGGATGGGATGCCATTCAGAGGGACCTGGACAAGCTCAAGAAGTGGGTCCATGTGAACCTTATGAGGTTCAACAAGGCCAAATCCAAGGTTCTGCACCTGGGTCAGGTAAACCCTGGTATCAATATAGCTGGGGGCTGAAGGGATTGAGAGCAGCCCTGTGGAAAAGGACTTGGGGGTACTGGTGGATGAAAGATTGGACATGAATGGTATCGTGCACTTGCAGCTCAGAAAGCCAACCGTATCCTGGGCTGCATCAAAAGAAGCATGGCCAGCAGGTCAAGGGAGGTGATTCTGGCCCTCTACTTTGTTCTGGTGAGGCCCCACCTGGAGCACTGCACCCAGCTCTGGAGCCCTCAGTGCAAGAAACATAAGGACCTGCTGGTGAGGGTTCAGAGGAGGGCCACAAAGATGAGCAGCTGGAACACCTCTCCTATGAGGACAGGCTGAGAGAGTTTTGCTTGTTCAACCTGGAGAGGAGAAGGCTCTGTGAACACCTTATTGTGGTCTTTCAATACTTAAAGGGGACTTATAAGAAAGATGTGGATAGACATATTAGTTGGATGTGTTATGACAGGAAAAGCAGTAGTGATTTTAAACTATGTCAGATTCCGAATAGATATAAATTTTTATGATGGGGGTGCTGAAACACTGGAATAGTTTGCCCAGAGAGGCATTAGAAGCCAAATCCCTGGAAGCATTCCAGGCCAGGCTGGACGGGGCTCTGAGGAACCTGATCTGGTTGAAGATGTCCCCTCTTATTGCAGGGATGTTGGGCGAGGTGACTTTTGAGGGTGCTTTCCAACCCAAACTATTCTATGATTCTGTGAAAAGTCCTGTCTAATTTGAAATCCTTGTATGATAAGGTCACCTACCTAGTGGGTGAAAGGAAGGCAGTGGATTTAATTTTTCCAGATTCTAGTAAGGATTTTGGTAATATCCCTTACGACATCCTTCCGGACAAGCTGTCCAAGTATGAGATGAGCAGGTAGATGGTGCAGTGGGTGAGGAACTGGCTGAACAGCCAGTCTCAAAGTGTTGCAGTGAATGGGGCTGCATCTGGCTGGTTCTGTTTGATATTTGTATCAATTATCTAGAGGCAGGACCTGAATGCATGATTTACAAGTTTGTTGATAATACTAAATTGGGAGGCGCTGCTGACTCTCTTGAGTCACAAGAGGCCTTGCAGAGGGATGAGGATAGATTGGAGCACTGGGCAATCATCAATGGCATGAAAGTGAACAAGAAGAAATGCCAGATTCTGCACCTGGAATGGAGCAGCACTGGAAACAAGTCTAAGTGGGGAGGGGAGTGGCTGAAGAGGAGTGCTGCAGAAAGGGGTCTGAGGGTGCTGGTTGACAGGAGGTTCAAGAGGAGTCAGCAGAGCATGCTCTGGCAGCCAAGAGGGCAAATCGCATCCTGGGGTGCATCAAACACAGCATAGCCAGCCAGTTTAAAGGTAATTATCTTGCTGTATTTAGCACTGGCACACCCTCACCTTGAGTATTGTGTGTTATTCTGGATCACACCATTGAAGCTACTTAGGGGCCCAGAAGGCATGTCCAGTGAGGAGTGGCTGAGGACAATTTTTTTTGGTTTGGAGAGGAGGAGGCTGAGAGATGACTTCACTGTTCTTTCCAAGATTCCTGAGAAGGGGAAGTGGAGAGGGAGGTACTGATCTCTTTTCCCTTGTACCCAGCACCAGGATGCATGGGAATGTGTATGAGGTGCATCTATCAGGGGAGGTGTGGACTTGACATGAAAAAACATTTATTTATGTTATTAGCCCTGGAAGAGGCTACCCGGAGATGTGGTGGATGCCCCATGCCTATCACTGTTTAAGAGGCATTTGGAGAACATCCTTAATGCCCTGCTTTATTTTTTGGTCAGCCCTGAAGTTGTCAGGCAGTTGGAGTAAGTGATCATTGCTGTCCCTTTCAACACATTCTCTTCTCTTTCATACAAACATATCATGGAATACAGCATTTTCTGGTTTGTGGATGCCATGACTTCCAAAATAAGATATGGGCAATTAATGCCTCTTTTGGAGAAGGCAGGAAGCCTATTTCTCTAGAATGATGCTTTTCTGCAATCTGAATTCAAAAGACCTGACCACAAACTTCATTGTTTCATACACTGGATGGCATCAAAGCATGAAAGGTGGAGCCTGAGAGGTGCGTTAATGAGGCTTTCACCCATCAGTAGCCTTCTGGAGTCAAGCTCCACACAGTCACAACCAGCAGATCCAGCCCTCCACCAGCTGGCTGAGCTACAGCTGGACTGTGTGGGTAGGCTCTGCGCATGAAGCTGGTGGTGTCCATCCGGTCACTTTCAAAATGGGTGTCTGCCTCCTAGGAAAGAAAATAACCACAGCTAGCATTAAACACATGGCCATTTTGGACATTTTATTGGAGAAAGTGCCAAATCAGCCCAGATGCTGAAAAAGCTGCAGGAGATGACGCTCTGGTGGCTCAGGACGATGCAGTTGGTGGCATTGTGGGGATCAGCTTTACTCTCCAGGACTGTGAATAAAGGTTGCTGAGTTTTTAAATGAATTCTGCAGGCATTTAGTGAAGAGGAAGGTTGTTGCTGATGATGCCAATGTGTGCAAGGAATTGGCTGGCCATGTGGCCATCCAACGCTAAAAGGCAACTGCCTCTCCTTAAGAGTCCCTACGCATCTGGAAGATAGCTGCAGAGAAGAGAGAAGGACTAAAGATCTTGCTCTTTATACACACACTTGAAATCATCTGAGAATGCTGGTGTGATGAAATTACTGATGACATTATTCAGGTACAAAGAAACCTCATTGTGTTTGGTTGCTTGTTTGTTTTTTTTTTTTCTGATTAATAAATGAAACTGTGAAAAACAATCTTCTATCACATACATGGTCATTAGTTTGCAAAGCTGGTGCAATGAATGCAAAGAGCTGCCAAGGTATGTCTATGCAGTTAAAGAATCTCAGCATTTTGATGCAAGCTCAGTGTGACAGGACAGACCCTTGCATGTGTCCAAACGTGGATCTGAGAGACTGGCAGACAGAGGGAGGTTAGAGATGAATTCCTTTGCCAGGAGGGTCCCCTATCCAGGGGCTTTGAGGAAAAACACTGTCTTTAACTAGCAAAGATTTCAAACTAGGTGGAATGTGTTAGTTAAAAACCTATGTTTTGAGTTCACTTGAAAACGAACTGATAGCCAGTGCATTTTAAGACCATGCTTTCCTCTTTGCCAAGAGCCCTATAAAGCAAATGAATGCAGAAATAGCATGTCCTGAAATAATTCACTCTAGCTGTACTAATTGCATTCCCATAGTGTGGGGGATCACAGTACAGGAATGCAACACTGTAAATTGGGCCCCACTGTTTAAAAAGAATGTTGAGGCCCATGAAAGCATCCAGAGGAGGGCAGCAAAGCGTGGGAAGGGGCTGGAAGGCATGTCCTGTGAGGAGTGCCTGAGGACACTGAGCTTGTCTGGTTGGGAGAGAAGGGGGCTGAAGGGCCACCTCGCTGTGCTCTCCATATTCCTGAAGTGGAAGTGGAGAGGAAGGTCTTGATCTGTTCTCCCTGTGGCACCCAGTGCTAGGATGCCTGGAAATGGCTCTCAGGTACATCCATCAGGGGAAGTTCAGATTTGAGGAAACATTTCTTTACCAGGACAGTGATCAAACCCTGGAACAGGCTTCCTGGAGGGGTGGTTGATGCCCCATGCCTGTCAGTGTTCAAGAGTCATTTGGACAACACCCTTAATGCCATGCTTTAACTTTTGGTCAGACCCAAAGTGGTCAGGCAGCTGGACTAAGTGACCATTTTTAAGTCACTTCCAACTCTTCTCCTCCCCTCTGTTCTCCTCTACCCTGCTCTCCTCTCCTTTTCTCCCGTTCCCTCCCCTCCCCACCCTTTCCTTGCACAGCCCCACACTCTGCCCCTCCACCCAGCGTCCTTCAGAAGAAGGAATTTGGAGTGCTGGCCCTGAGGCAGTCCCTGTGCCCAGAAGGCCCAGTTGTCCCTGCCGTTGGTGTCCATGCACTGGACGCAGCTGCTGGGCTCCTCTGATGTGTTTTCTGCCTCTTGGCTCCCAAGGGCAAAGCTCGTGCTGTTACTCGTCTCGCAGGCCATGGCAGAAATCCAAAGCACAGCCAAGGAAAGGATGACTGTTCCGAACTGGGAAATAGCCCAGTGCTGCTCTTACCCTCACATCCCCTTTTCCTGCTTTAACCTTTCTGGGAGTTATCTGCCTACTCTGAGTTGTGGGAAGAAGTTCAGGTTGTATATAAACTCCTTGCAAATCTCTTTTTATTTTAGAATTTAGTATTTTGAGTCCTGAAAGGGTAAGGAGGGTACTATTCTTGTCATTTTGTATGTTACTGCCAAGATTAATCTGTACATTCAAACTGTGTAAACAAGGACATTTATACCATATACATTCCTTTAGATGTGGGGATGCCAGAGGTGAAAGAAAGGCTTTTGATTCCCTCTGCATGAACTTTGCAGAGATGTAGAGAGCATGCAGGATTTCCTCACTATTCCTTACAATGCACCAAGTGACATTTGATATTAGCCTGCTCATGGTAAGTTCATCTTCCCAGAAAGAAGTCGTGAATTGCTGTGTCTTCTTGACCATATTTTTCCTTGCACTTCAGTAGACCTTTTGCTCCTTTGGTTTTCACTATTGATATATTTCTTGAAGATCTTTCAAGGATTCCGTTCCTTTCTATACCATACCATCTAGAATTACAATACTCCAAAAGTATATGTTATATTTAAGGTGCAATTGCTTTCATTTAATCTGCTCTGCAATTTACTAATGTATTTTGAAGACTACGTAATGTCAGTCTTAAAACAGCAATTACTGTGCATCACTAATTAAGCTGGCTTAGCTATTGTAAGAGTGAGACTAGAAATGTGCCGTTTTCCCCTCCAGCTCTCTCTGCAATGTTTCTGCAAGGCTTTGTTTTAAGAAACTATTTGCATTCATAAACTATCACTTAAACCATGTGCTACTTTGCCCTTTCTTCTCTAATGTATGGTAAACATCAAAGTGTATCTCTTTATGTGTCCAGAATATATGACAACTGATTTATATATTTTTATTGCCATTGTCAACTTTTCTTCATTCTAATTATTTAAATATTCCATATGAAAATTCTACACATGAATCTTTGGTAGGATTTTCTTTCAGTTAAATCTGTGTAAATTACCATCTAGCCCCGTGTATGTTGTAACAAACAAGGGCTTGCTATATTTTTTTACTGAGATTTAGAATCCCATCATCCTGGTTTTGCAAAAGGTGACCATGTGGGCTAAACTTAATGCTTAGATATGCATTGAATTCTACTGAGTGTGTTCATTAAAGAAAGAGCATAGATTTGTTTTTTACACAAACACAGAATTTACAGTCATTAAGAAAACTCCATGGGCCCTCCCTTATCATGTTTAAATTGATCCCATTCTGTGCTTTTGCAAAAATACGGTATTTTGCGAAGGTGTACAACCATCCCATGTTTCACTGTTGCATTCCAAGTTCCCCAAAATAGTTTTGGTATTTGGCTTTGGGTATTTGATATAGAAAGCTTTGCAGGACGTGTTTACTTCACAGGTACATGTCATCCAGAGAAAAGCTGGGCTTGTTCCAGATGCCTTTGTTCTACTTGTGGAAAAGGAAAGAAACAAGCTTCCTAGTCTTTTCACTCCTCTCTTGCAAGCAGGAACTAGCTTCCAATGGTGTGAATCCCATTAGAGGGTTATCCTGGAGGCCCTGGTTGTGAACCTCTGCCATTTTAAGTGGCGGGGGGGAAACTTGCAGCATAGAGCACAACTCAGCTTTATGCTCTCTAAGAATTCATCCCCACAACTCCCAACACCAAAGCTAGGGCAGAGTTCTATCATTAATTCCTGATGACTTTGGGGCATATGGGAGGGAGTTACAGCCAGTTTTCCCTCACTTGCCAGGATTTGACCAATGTGTCATCTGTATGATTCTTTTTTTATTAATGACATATTTTTCCTTCTCTGCTTCATATTATCAGCTAATCAATTTTTTCATAACCGGATGAAGAGATTGCTACCATTGAATAACATTTCCTTTGAATGTGTTGTGTCAATGCAGCATTTTCTAATTAATATTTTGTTCATCACTCCTCATTATAACTTTCTGTCGTGCTTAACAGAAAAGAAAATTATAAATTTTAAATCAAAATAAACCCTTTTGTTAAGTGCCAAAGCCATTTGGTTGCCCACATCTGGGATGTGTTATAGTTTAGCCCTCAGAGGCACCAGGCCAGCAGTTTCCTATGGAGACCTGGAAGAGTTCTTGTATATCGCGCACAGATTATGCCACATACACATGGAACTTAATTGCTAACCCAAACAAAAAGTCTTGATTTCCCCTTTTCCAAATTAATTTCAAAAGCAAGAAAGCAAAATACAGAGCATAATTATCCTCTGGCATTTCCAGTGTGTGCTATCCCCTGAAATAGTCATGCAATTGGGACAGTAGAACTACAAGAAAGTGTTGGTAAGCCCAAAGACTTTACTGAATAGAAAAAAAAAAAAAGGAGGGCAGCAGGAATGGGGATGGTCCCAGTATGACCGTCACTTTCATGTTCAGAACACCAACACCTGCAAATCAAACTTATTTTCATTCTGTTGGCTTGGTTCTCATCTTGTAATAAAAGCGCCCGTGTTTCTTTTCTGGATTCTTTTTATTCCATTTGGAATCAAAGTAATATATTCATTTCTTTAATATTGTAGGGTGTTTTGTGATTACATCCAACGTAAAATTTAGTACTTTGGCATCAACATCATTCCAGCACATAGCTATTTTTCACCTTCCTACATATGCAATTCATTAGAAAAGCCATCTGGCCCACCCTAGGCATGACGTGCCCAACTTGGAGTGTGACAGAGTTGTGTTTGAAAGATAAATGGATAACTGTGTGTAGCCCTCTCTGAATTCCATCAGCTGTAACTCCTGCTTAACATCCTCCTCTTCGCCCATTATTTTGTTCCTTCTGTAGCTGAAGGGAAAAAAAAATGTTTGTGTTTTAAAAAAGAAAACAAACCAACACCTCTCATTCTTTTCATAATCAGTAGCATTAGCACTCAGCTGCTTTCTGTGCTTTTGTAAACCCCTAACTTAGGTAAGAGATCTCTTTCCTTAAAGTATCCTTAGTGAAGAGTAAATTAAAATATTTTTCTTTTACCTATTTTTGAGAGTTCAGGAACATTGCACATTCTGTGGTCCCAAGTATAATTCTCTTTGGAGCTTCTTCCAACAGTGCATTATTCTGTTTACAGGCCATTGTGTTTGAATGAAAAGAACTGCCTTGTAGTTAAAGGCAAATCATAGATCTCTTAAAAACTCATACACTGAGTGGTCTTGCATGCACATAATTTCTCCAAAGACAATGATTAATTGCATTAGTATATATAGATAAAATTTATTTATTTGTTTGTTCATTTATTTATTTATTGATTGCATATTTTTTTAGCCTGCTCACGTTAGGCATTAGGAAGAGTTGATCTGGATGCTTTTGTCTTGTAAAATCCCAGTGACACTAAGAAGAACATCTGAGAACAGCCAACAGTCAGCTTTGAAGTGTCCATGGTATCATGTTGCCTAGTTATAATACATATCAATCACCAAGATACATCAGTAAATTTATGTATTTTTTGAATATTGTTTTCATCATATGCTAAAACACGAGGCAACAGAAGTGCAGAAGACGAAATTGCATTCTACAAGAAATGAGTAAGTACTCACGATTTTTTTTTCCAAGTATATTTACTATCTTTGTTTAACTTCAAAGAGACAAAAACAAGAATCAGGACAGAAAATAACATTTTGTGAAGGGTTCACATGCTGTGGGAAACTGTGGATCTTTCTCTTCCCTCATTCATTCTTGTAACTAAAGATTGAATTTTGTTATATTATTTGAGCTAAGGGAAACAGAGAAAGCAAAACCGATTTTCAAGTAGACTTTAAGATTTCAAATGTGATTTTAATGTCTTTTTATAGGGGGGACATAATTGTCAGTTACAGCATTGTTTTCTTGCCTATCTAAACAAGTGTAACAATGGTAATGCAAAACCACTATTTTTCTTTTTTCTGCAGTTTTAGTGGTCATTTTCTGTTATTTATTTCAGAACATATAATTTCAGAAAATCCACTCATTCAAAAGTACATTTGTTTTCCTTGGAAAAACCCAGAAATTTTGCATGAATTTGATGGCAAACGTATCAGTCCATGATCTCTGCACAGTAAAAGTGCAGATTTCTGACATGGAAGTTTACAGAAAAAACCTGGAAGCAGACAGTAAAAACCAAAAAGCAACAGAAATAATGAAAAATTTAATGAGAATTACAGAGATGACAGGAGAAAACCATGTCAGCAATACCTGGGAGCCAAGTTCTTCCACAGCTCAATAAGGCAAAGGCAGAAATACATGTGTTGTAATAATAATAATAATAATAATAATAATAATAATACTTCAACCTTAGTAATAATGGTTACAATACTGTAATTTATAAAATACTGTCTACTATGTGACAGTTCTTGTGTTCACTAGATATAGCTAGACTATAATAAAATAATAAATGATGAATAGTAGCTGTAGCTGTAGAATTAGCCTCATTACCCTTTTGGACTGTTGGGTTTCCAGCATGATAGAGACAAGACCTGTGTAAATATTGAGGAACAAGAAGTTTCTGAAAGGTAATTAGCTAATTGGCAGTATTTAACCCATAGAAAAGATGGCTCTATCAGGACTAAGTATAGTACTACTTATTAGAACTGCTCAGCACCGAGTTCAGATTTTCACAAGGGCAGGTAATAAGAATCCCGAATGATTTTATTGATGAAGAAGCTCAAGTGTGGCAAATGAAAAATTTGCCCTTATCTCGGAGCCAAAGCCAGTAAACTGAATTTGCAAAATATACACAGAAACTCTCTGCAATGCTGGGTAGGGTTGAAGACTGCTGTTCTAGCAATGAACTTCTTGAATGCCTTTGAAATACTTCTGACAGCCTATAGAAAACTGGCTACAGGCACAGCTCTGGCTCTTCTCTTTCCTTACCATTGCTGCACTGTATTAGCAAGCAATAATTAATCTAATATTTTCCTCTGTTGTTTTTGAAGACTACAGTTCTTCAGAGAACAGTGTATGCAACTACATGCCTATGTAATTATGACTGTGAGAAGGTAGTAGTCCTTTCCATCTTGACTGGAGTAGGTAAAACCAGGAATGTCTTTTATCAGTTTGTGATTATCAATTTATGATCAGCTAGTATCCAAGCTATAGAACACTTAGAAAGCTTTGCTTTCTGTGTTTGACTATCTGTATTTCACAAAACCCCCTGCCTTTACAGCTCTACTTGTTCAGCTCTAAAGCTCCGATGGATATCATACTGCCAAGAGTGGAATTATCACAAGGAAAAAAATATTTAAGTGAAATTTAATGCTCAAACCATAATGGCCAATAGTTTGGTAAGGAGCTTGACTTATCACTGAACACTTTTAGGGAGCTTAACTAATGAAAGTGCTTCTTACCAGAAAATACATGCTGCTTGTGAATGTCTCTGGATAATTATAGATGTTTATTTGGCCCCAGACCAATCAGACAGGTTCACTGTTTTGCGCAAGACAAAATTGTGTGCATTTACAGTATTGCCATTCTTAACACTATATGGCTCAAATGCCACCTGGTGGACAATCTGTGCAATTTTATTTTTTCCTTGCCTTGCTCCTCGTAAGTAATTCATATGCTAGCTATGTCCTGGGAGAAATTTCTCTGATTTTTCTCTCTTTTTTTGGATTATGTGCATGAGTACTTTTGTGCTTTAATAACCTTAGAGGAAAAGATGCTACAATGGGTAGAGAGCATGTTGAACGTTTTGATTCTATAGCGCCACAATGTTATGTATCTTCTTTAATGTAGCGGTTAGTTTCCTACATAAATGAAGTGTCTCTCTGTGCATTCGTACTGAGTGTCAGCGCTTACCCTGACAGAACGACTCTCACTGCTATTGCATGTTAAACTAGTGACAAGGAATTGCAGAATTACATTTAAAGATCTAAAAGTTTCATTAGAAGCATATTTTTATTGCTTTTCTCAACAAACTTGTTAACAACACAAGATAGATTATAATTTTCCATACTCAAATTGATTAATTTTGAATTATTTTTGTAAGAAGAAAGTGAACTATCTCTAGTAGTTCTCTACTTGTTGAAATCAGATGCCAATACTCTCACAGTCAAGACCATCTGCATGGACTAACTTATGTCTGCAGTGCTGCTTGAACATACTATACGTGGCTTGTAGAACTGGGTGACAAAATCTGTTACTATCTGAATATTCTTAATATAAAAAGAATAAAATACCTTCTAGCACTCTTACATCTAGATTACTCTTGACTACAAAGTAGTAGATATTTAAGATTTGTTGTTCTTTGTTGTTGTTCCACTGATAGTCTACCCAGTGTTCTGAGTGCGTTTGTGTACAACTTTTTTGTCTCAGTAAGTTTACTGTTGAAATAAGAAAATAATAATAATAATAAAAAAAAACCCTAGAGTATCTTATGTGTGGAAATGCTTGGGATGAAAAAAAAAAGAGGGAGAAGTGGACAAAAGGAAAATTCACAACATTCATTTCAGAATGTGGACATATTGGACACATAGTCTTAAGGGGGACATATATAATTTTATGATTACATTGTAATAGAGTTTAACCTTGTATCTGTCCTCTGAAAAGCAAGGAAGCAAAAGGTATGTATGTGTTTTATAAATCATACACAGTAAGTATAACAGCAACATTTGAATCTTCTTGTACAATTTCAGAGGAACTTCACTGAGAGCAGTCAAGTTGGACTAGGAATTAGGAGACTAAACATCTCACAAGAATTTAATGATGTCTGTCATGGAGGCATCCCAAATGTCAATTTAGGCAGGCAACAAGCCCTGAGCAGACTTTATGCTAACCAGAGCTGCTTAACAGAAACCAACTACAAATGAGGTTTATCCAAAATTGTTCAGCACTCCAATAACATTATGCAGCTGATGTTTGGATACCCATTAGGAGTTCAGTTACTGCACAACCAACCCAAACTCAAGGGGATCAGATCCAGAAACTCTAGAGTGATGATTCAAAATGCCGTCTTCCCACTCTGTGCCAAAGTGAGGACTCTCAAGGCTACCCAGATTGCTTACCAGGTCAGCAAGGTGTGTCAGTCTCTGGATAATGTTCCTGAGATGGTCAGTCTAAGGAGGAGAGTCTTAAACTGCAGACCTGCTGCTCTGAGGAAGATCAACTCAAAAGGGATCTCTGGTGGGCTCCATTTATACCCTAGTTGAATCTGAGCTGTGGTCACTTCTGGCAGTTGTCGGAAAACTTCTCTCAACCAAGATGTCTCATTGGCCCTGTCAATTGACCAAGGGGCGTATGCTTGACCATAGTGGTTCATCAGCCTGGAAGTTTCTATTGCTCTTGGGGACGGGTTGAGGTGGGGTGGAGAGTGCATCTGCCACAATGTAGTTCTTTTTTTTTTTTTAAATGTCAAGAAACACTTGTGTAAGTAATGATGGCTAGAACAGAAGCAGGTATGTTGTGGAAGGTGTAATTTTTAAACTTTTAGTGATCCACTAAGCTAAATGATGCTTTTGTAATGTAAAACAGAACACTTTTAACATTTTTTGTGTGAGCAGATTTCAAGATAATGGCTGTAGTTAACTTTAGTATTCTTATGTACTTCTAACCAGAGTAAGAAGCTATTTAATTTTCTCAATAATTTTGTACAGTCAGTGGCTTGTTCGTATACAGCATGTCATTGCTCTCTGATGAGAATTTTCAGGTTCTGAGAACAGATTTGCACTGGAAATGTTCACTAGTGTCTGAAGGATGCATTATGTTTTTCTAGCATATTTTTTCCCTTTAATTTACTACTCGGTAGGTTTTGGTGACCAGTAAATTAGGGGGAAATAGGTATTTATTTAACATGGACAGAATGAAAATTGTTTACATTCTTCACATTCCATGTATAGAACATATATGAGCTTTTGGGATGAATCCAGTCAAACTTCTCAAATGCCTGAACTACTACTGCTTCTGCCTGGTGAAATCTTTACTCGTGAGCAGCTGATGTCATAGAAAACCTAATCTGTTTAAACCATTTCAATTACGGGGTTTATTTGGTTTGGGTTTTTTTGTACTCTGGTGAACCATGGCCAAAGAAATATCCTTTGGGGGACACAGAATTGCTGGACGTCATTTTGAGCATGCTTAGGATGGTTCTCAGGAGTACGCTGTGCCTAAACTAACACAAACGTCTTGTTCCTCACAAAAGGCTGCTTGGTCCTAGTAGGGTACCAAGGTCTTTCGCTAGATGTATTATGAATTTTGCTGCCCACAGTTTACACCGTGCATAGTAATGACAAATAGGCACACTAGTGCGTTTCACAGACAGACAAAATACTACAGTGTGTGGATAGTATATCCTTCTTTCATGTTACCATCTTTCTAGTGAGGGGAGACCATGCTTTTTTTAATTCAAGGCTGAAGATGCAACAAAGTTGTGTGATTATTTCTATCACTGTTATGAAAGGAGGCAAACCCCATTGGACAGAATTGTGATAGAGTGAATTGAATAACCAAGGCAAGTCATCTTGTCCCTTTCCTGCCTCTGGTTGGACAGAATATACACAATTAATATGGGTATATTAATGTATTAATAAAATATATGTAATATAGTGGAGAGAGAGATGAAGAGGTACGTGAGCAGATTCTGTGCCATACATGTACCAAGTTCTGCATGTATTGGCAACACACACACACAAAAATAATCTGCAAGTGAAATAAAAGTTGTCATTTAGTGCATAAGTAATTTACAGATATTTTCCCCAGTGACACTTGTAGAATGGAGAACTGCCTCATCTGTCATAGCTCTGTGAGAAAAATGGATGAAAGCATTTTTGCCAAGAATATGTCTTTTTTTAATTTTTTTTTGTTTTCATGGGAAACATAGGTACTCAGAGTAGTTCGAGAAGCTTTTAATTGGAAGGTTCACGCTCTTGTATAGTTAGACAAGCTGAAGAAAAATTTAAGTACTGGACAGAATACAAAGATCTATCATAGAGTTTCTATGAACTTTTGCATTCATATCCATTTTTCCAGGTATAAATTGAATTTCTGTTGTGCTCCAAACATTATGTCACCTACATGAATGAATAAATCCCTCAGGAGCAGGAAAGCTAAACCCTATGGGAACAGTTTTTTTACTCTGATGCTTGAAATATACAAACTTTTGGCTTCCAGATAAATTAAAGACCAATCCTGCTGTTTCCATTATGTATTACTTGATACAAGGCTTCCTTTGAAATGAACAATAATCACAGAAATGTAAATTGAATATCCTGACAAAGTGGACTGAAATGTTTAAGAAAGCGTATATCTAAGAACTTTGCTAAACTGGAAGCTTGCATAGTTCTCATGTGAAATATGCAGCTGAAGCATCATTCTCCAAGTATATTTTACACAAAAGCAAATGGTCAAGAAAATGGCAGTTTCTGATGAAGACAATTTAGATATATGACTAATTAAACTAGCTTGTCTTAATTTCCAGAAAGACGAGTTTTCTGTACAAGTGTTATTCCACCTTTCTACAAATGTACATCCTGTTGTGTTTCTTCAATTGTAACTCATACTTACTCTTTTACATTTTTAGGGTTAAAAAGATATGGTAAAAAACTCAAACTCCCATTTTTTCCCTGATGTGTTTGAAAGGAGGCCTATGGCTGTAATATAAATGAGTTTATTTAAGCCCGTTTTTTTCTCAGCTTTCAATCGTGCATTTTAATGTTCAAAAATTTGTCTTGTTTTTAATATGACTGGGGCTTGAGAATAATTTCAAGATAAGGGGCAATGCTGGCACGTGAGCAAATGTATATAAGCCAACCATAAATATATTTTGGCTGGAAATTAAAAGAAGGGCCTTGATCATCGAAATATTCTGTTACGATTCTCCAAAAGGAAAAAAAATATGGAAAAACTTAACAAATTTTAAGGCAGAATTCTTGAAATCACAAGGGGTTGAAATTGATAGATCAGGAAATTTCTTATGGTCTTTGATTCTGATCAAGAACTGCTTCTCCTGCCTATGGTCTTGTAGGATTTTTTCACCATCTATTAACCTGATTACTTTCTGGATAATGGAAGTTAAGATGGATCTGGAAGTGTGTAAGTTTTTCTCAGTGCAGGTACGAGACAGATCCATGGAGCACATTTCTTATTCAGTAATCAAGCTTCATGTTAAGATATTACTGACCACACTGACATGTTTTTCAGATAACCTGGAAATCACAGACCATCAGTTATCATCGAGTGTTTTCCCCAATCCTACCATAAAATATGTCAGTTAGATATAAGCAAGACAATAGAAATTCTACAGGATCATAGGATCAGTCCAGCCCACCATGAAACCAGTGAAGGATTTGGTCACTGACAATAAAAGAAAGGCAGCGTAGGTTATGAAAGGTAAACATCCAAATGCTCTCTCTGTACAGCAAGAACTGACTCAGGGTGAGTAAGGAGCTGTGATTTTGTTTTGGTATAACAGAAGATGCTAATCAAACAACTTTCCCAGCTCTCAAACTAATTTGGAAATACCATGACCAGTACTTGCATGTACACAGAAGATTTGAATTACTATTCTCTTGCATAGGCTGGAGAGGAAGGAGTGGTTGAGTGTATGCACCCTGTCACCAGAAAGCAAAGGAAGGAATTACTGTGCATCCATGGAAAGGAAAAAAAGGAAATTGTTCTGATCTATAACTGTCAGTAGAGCAGGGGTGGGTTGACTTTAGGGTCTTGTTAGGAAAGCAAAATGCTGTATTTCTTGTTGTTTGGCACAGTCAGAGCCAAAGATCCAGTATCTCCAGTTCTTTCATGTTTTACTTTGAGAGTTGATGATAAAATAAGTGGAAATGTTGGCAGACCCCTTGAAGAGAGAGAGATGAGTAGCCTGGCTCATAGATTGGTATAGCACAACATTTGGGTTTCTGAAAGAAGAGGCAAGGAAAAATGAATTGTTCTTTTGTTTCCATTTTGGCAGGAAAATAAGAGATTATGATGAAACTTTTCTCACGATTTGTGTGCAGAGCACACAAAATTCACTTGAAAAGAGGTTTTTCTTTTAAAAAAGACATTCTTTGATTGCCTTTTTAGACTTTTTGAAGATAATTTACAAGATGGTATTCCAATGAAAAATCTGCTAGTATGGAAGGGACCAAGCCGTATCAACATGACTGTATGCTTATGTCTACCCAATATTTGCATTAATTTAAAGAGAATCACTGTACTTCGATGGTTCTTAAATTGCTATCATAGTGAGTAGAGTCAATAAGAAATTTCACATCTTCTGTGATAAAAAAGATAAAAAACTGGACAGAAAAACAAACAAAGAAAAAAAGCCAGCACAATTATTCCCTCCTTTAGCTTCTTGTACGAGCTGCAAAACTGTAGGGTGCCTACTATTTTTATTGCTAAATGCAGTATTTTCTTTGATTTGTCTGATAGTCATATTCTTTCTTCCTAACTGTTATTTATTTTTGTGGAGGTTTTTTGTTTGTGGCTCGTTTTTGTTTGTTTTTCATGTGTTAAATTATTACTATTATTATTATAATTATTGTCATTTCTGGCTAACTACAAAAATTTGGGCTTGGTGTTAACTGGCAAGTCTCAAACCTAGACTATGCTTACAAGGAAAAGGCACTTGAAGCATCTTGTATAGCAGGCTGCTTCACAATTCCCAGTGTGATTCCACAATTCTCAATGTGGTTATTCTTATGTCTTCAATAAAGCAGACTCTGTGGAGGGACAGCAGAATCTCTGTTCTGAGGCAGGCTTCATCTCACTTGTGTTTCACTGTCTACATCTGTACCAGGTACTCAAGGATCCTCTTGCAGTTAAAGGAGTGGAAATAGGCACTTTAGTGGTGCTTGACTCATCTGATCATGTGCAAACTTCTAGTTTAGAGTAACATGAGTCTTACCTTGATGACACTGACAATCCTGACTAGTTGTCTGTCAACTGCAAATGGAGACTAAAGTGACAAGTTCAAGTTAGATGGGTGTATTCAAATGAATCTTTCCTTGATTTGTAAAGGAGAAAGATGCTATCCTTTTTTATTCTTTACAACCATTTGCTTGTTGTAATCCCATAGACTGCTGGCTGAGCAGCAGAGCGTAAGTTAAAAGCAATCAGAATTTGAAATAAAAACAAGGTCAGCTGACCTGAACAGACAACTAATGAACAAAAGATGCACTTTTTCTGGGAACAGGTTTTTCAATGAGTTGTGAAAATACCCACTTAATTTTTTCTATAAACGCTATAGGTGCTTCTGAAGCCACCTGCATCATCAGATCTGTGAGTTTTGCAGATAACTGGTTTGCAAGAAGTGTGAGAGAGACATGTCCTGGAGCTGATGATACCCTGTGTGCCTACGGGTTACTATTTTACCAGACAGTCCATAGGGTGATGGAGAAGCACCCATGTGGATGGAGAGCACCTAGAAAACAGGTTATGCTGTATTTACAGCTTTTCAGAATGGTGTTTACATATCCTACAACTCTTCTATAGAGTTGTCTTCACTAGAGTTACAAGTGACAAGCAACTAAATCACTAGCTACTGCAGGATGGGTGAGGAGAGAATAGTCTTTCAGTCTTTCATTTGCATCTAAAATTCTCCCACATTTGCAGGCATGTCCGTGGGTAGAACAATGAGACCTTACTTCATCATGAAGTTGGAAACACAGTAGGACTCAGTGCTTTTATCACAGCAGCACTTATAAATAGATTGCATTCCTTTTGGTTCTTAAAGAGGTTGCATTCTTTTTGGTTCTTAACACTTAACAGAGAGATTCAAGGTCTTTTTAAAGTGGAAATAAACCAGCCTGATCTTCATCTTTCTTTTGTGCAGAGTACAGCCATATAAACTTCAACACATTTCAAGGTTTTTGACTGGTATACTGGAGATCTTTCGCTGTTCAAAAGTGACAAGTGGTGCTATTAAATACCTCTCTGTGCTCGAATTGTTTCTACAAAATGCAGAAATTTCTATAAAATCCACTGTATCACTTTTGAATGAAGCACAACAAAAATGTGTGTACTCTCTAAATTATGAACTTTTCTACTACTAGTTTCATCTAATTCACCTATAGCTCTATGAAGTTTTCTTTATGGGTAGCAAAAGGTGTTAGCTTGTTAGCTACAGTCATCATGTTCCTTTGATTCCTTTTAAAGTAATTTCACTTAGGTTCTCCTGGTGATTAAATCTTTCATATTCTGTCATACCCTCTACCATCTCCATCAAAATACTAACAGAGCACTTTCAGTTCACTTGCCCTGGTATGGAAACTTGCCCTATAGGACAAGAGGCTTAGCTCTTGATGATTTGTCCATCTGGCTTTAAAAACTCAATTTTGGTCTCAGAGTCAGTGGATCTTGTTTACAGCAGTTAGAATATGGGTGATTTTGGACACTATGCATAGATTTATGTGCTTGTTCTGTAAATGGATATAATATTTACTTACCTCATTGGAAAGCTTAGTTCAATATTCGTATGATGCTTTGAAATCCTTAGATGCTGTGAAGAATAAATTACTGTTCATTCATTACATGCCACATTGCAGTGAGTAACATATGGTAGTCTGAGCACCTTTTATTATTAATGAATTTATAGTGAAAAACTCATGCACTGTTGTAGTACAAGGACTTTGGTCTACCTAATGTGACTTCTTTATAATTTTTAATTAAAAATTAGATAAGATCAAGAAGTAGAAGTCTTCTATCAAATAAAAGTATTTTTTCATATCTGATACTTTCAAAAATGCTGAAAAGGTTCTGAAAGATAAGTGATTTTTATGTGGCCATACCTCACAGAAAGCACCTTGAATCACCCTATGTTTCGTAACTATTGTGAAAAGAATTTGTGCTTGAGAGGAAAAGGGACTGTATCTTGGAAGATAAATCTGGGCAACTGATATGACTCGGGTAGCCTCTTACAGCTGTGTTTTCTTATGGATGAACATTATCCAGAATGTATTTATTTTAATAATAAGCTTGTCCTTCTCTAATAGATATTTGTATTTTACTTTATGTATACATGAGTTATTAAATACATACATAACATTGTGTATTTGTTTGTGTGGGTGGATAATATGTACACATATATATTCTGCTCTCCAAGAGATAATAGACCTGTATGGTGGGCTGATACTGAAGCCTCTGATGTGTAAATAAGGCAGCTTACCCACAGGCTCCTTCACAGTTCTGTGGTCTCTCATTTCAGGTCACTTTGTGGGTTTTTTTAGAACCCATCTTCCTCAATTAGGGAGCTTTCTGTTCTCCGTACTAGAAGAAACATGAACAAAAGGTTTTTCACATGATGCCAGGCTGGATGGCAAACCCAGACTGCATTTTGGTGGTTGTTGCAAGAGTCATCACATAGATGGTTATTATTGTCTCAGTTTTACCCATGTACCAACAGTTTAGCCGCACCTCTTCTACTGTTGGGTAGCAGGGCATGAGACAGTTAATTCCATTGCATCAACTGCAGAAAAGACTTTAAAATCCTGTCTTTGATTAGATGTTTCCTAACTCTGGGTAATAAACTCAGGCTGTTTTGCAATGTACAGATGTTAAAACCAGAACGTGCCTCCTTATAAATTTATCTGAAGTGGTCTTTATGAAAGGCCTCTGCAGTATCAAATCAAAATCAAAAAAAGGCTGCAAGTTATTAAGGGTAGTCACAGATGCAACGTTTGTACATTAGACAGCTCTTCATATTGTGTGCCTCCTATCAAGTCTTCCTGTTTGCTTTTGGTATGCCAGTGCAGAAGGAAGAAAAGAAAAAACCATCACGGTGCTGCCCTGCAATTTGTACTTTGATTTCATCCCCTTGTTACTACTACTACTACTACTCGCTTTTTCCACAGTTCTATGGAAAGTAGTAATTTCACTCTCAGTTTCAACCTTGTTTTCAAAATAGCTATTTGGATGTCAAGAGCAATCGTTTTTTCTCACAATGTGCACTTAAGATATGCATGCATGTGTGATTTTTATAATATGCTACTACAGCCTGTTGACCACTTCCCCTGAAAGAACATCAGACTAACTGTGGTGGACTATGCTGAACAAGGAATTAATAAGCCATCTCTTTTTCAGGTTATAACTACTACAGCATAGAATTTATAGCAATATGACAATAAAATAAACAGTGGGTTTTCAGACCACCATGCCAGTTAGCATCCTGTATCCTTAGTTCACCAAAAACCTGTATGGTCTATTTTTCCATTTAAAGTAGTAGGACGGTTAGTGGCTTTAATGAAAACCTGCAACTGGTGAATGGGAACATTCTTCAAGGAATGTGAAACAGTAGCTCCATTGTGAGCTGTGGGCTGATCTGATCTGGCCAAGCTCGGCTGGAGCTCTTGTGCAGCTCAGAAACTCCCCTGAAGTCCAAGCAGTTACTTTGCCTGCGTAGCAATGCCAAGTGACTTCCTAATGCTAGCATACAGCTCATCTAATGCTTTCAGTTTTAAAAAAAGTTGTCAGGTTGCCAACCTTCACACACTTGGTGTTCTTGATGCCAGGCTGTCTTAGTTCTTAGTTAGAAATTAGAAGCCTAGCAAAAAAGAAAAAAAAAAAAAAAAAAAAAAAAAAAAAAAAAAAAAAAAAAAAAAAGAAACAGAGGAGCTGCATAGGCAATTATCTGACAGGCAGGTGTGCAGACAGGCAAAAGAGTACGTATTTATCTTCTAAATGTAATAATATTCAGGTGGTATGCAGAAGCTCCAGTCATGATTGACACCCTGCTCTGTACTAGGTGCACTGTAGACACTTAATAAAAGGCAGTCCTCATAGCCATAATGTAGAATTACTGGAGCTTCACATTTTACTGTAACATCAAGTGCCTTACCACAATCAATTGTATGAACATGATTCAAGAGGACTCTGGATACTCCTAATATTGTAAGATAGAGTAAATGGTAATATTTTAAAGTACTTTTATTGTCATTTATGTATCAATATGCTATCTGTAGTAGGAGATGAAGATAACTATGGTTTATTAATGTGGTAATTGAGACTGAATGATGTGGACAATATAACAGGGAGGCAAATATATATTTACTCAGAGTGCTTAAATGCTTCAGTAACTTCAGTGCATTTTTCTGCTAACCTCTTCCAATCAGTTAAATAAGTATTGACTAGACAATGAGGCTATATTCTTGGTAACATGTATTATTTAATGTAAAGCAGTGGTTTAATGCTACTTTTGTGAAGTTGTGAATTATTCTAAAATCTTTACCAAAGAAGTTCCCAAGATGAGGGCTGTAGATCACTGTCAGTTTAAAGGAAGAAATCTTGTCAGATTCTGCTGGCTCTCTCCTATGTTTCCAGCTGCTAATTTGCATTAAAATACAGCTAAAAATACATCAATTCTTCTTTAATTTTACTTAGCCGTGGAAGTATTTACTGTATTCACCGAAGTGTTGCTATGTACTTGTCTTGCAAAAGCCTTCAAGTCACTTGGAGTCTTCTCATACAGGCATAAGCAATAGTATAAAAAAGAGCTGACAGGCTCTTCTCTAGCATTTACCTTGCAGGCTGTGCATTAGTGAAAAGATACTTTTTTCCCCCCACAAACAGTAGAAGGAAATGTTCCAGACTGATTTCAATTTCTTCGTTAAAGGCGACTCGAAATATTTCCAAGATAATTGCAACAGCTTTTGATAATTCATTTTGTGTGCAATTTTTTCAACGTAGACCTTCTGTGCATCCATGAATTGTCTATGACATGGTCTAAATTGAATTAAGATAAGACTATTTCAGTGCAGTACTTAAAATGTACGCTTAAATGTATTTTAAAGATACATCCTCAGTAAAATCAGTTGTATAGGTTGATCCTTAAATGCAATCTGAGATTAATGTAGATGCTTGGAAAATAATTAACATCTTCAGTGTTATTTTGTACACTTATGAGATGCACAGTGTCTGTCTCTTTGTACAGGTGAGACTTCCTCGGATGTCATAAGTATAAATATAAGGGATAATGTCCTATTCCCGTTTAATTCAATAGCCAAACTCCCTCTGGTTTCAGTAGTACTAAGATTCCACCTTACTCACCCAAAGCACACGGAACAAGACTAGGATCTAGAAAATACTACTTAATGTATTTGCCATTTAGCAAAAATCTAAATAATATATAAAAATGTAAATGCAACATAAAATATTATTGCTATTGATAATAGCAATATATAACATTACTAAGAGAGAAGACACCACCTATGTGAACTAAAAAAATAATAAATGAACTGAGAGAAAGAAAAGTTTTAAAGTTACTGAGCCAAAAACTCTGGTCTTTATTCCAGAATGAAACACAAATAGATTATTTAAGGGGTCAGTATTTCAAAGACTTCATCCATGTTTTTAAAATGGTCGATATGTTTTTCGATGCAATCTTCTCAGGTCATGAATTTGGCAAAGCCCTCAAAAGACCACTGTATTCAAATGACTATTACTGACCGCATGTTCTACTTCTTGTGCAAAGAAAATCTCATCCTGTTTTATGCACATGACATACAAGATCCAGTTGAGTTTCCAGTTGGGCTGGTTGAATTAGTAGCAGCCACAGGTTGCTCCATATAGCTCACTAAAATGGTCAGTTTCTCAAAATAGGTGTGTTCATGGATATAACAATTCCAGCTTGGCATAAAATAATAATAAAATAGATACCATATTAAAATAATTTGTCACAGGAATGAAAAAATATTTTTCAATATAAAACCCATCCAAATAAATTAACAGATGGTGTTTAAATGAGAGGAGGAAGGAAACAAGCTCGAGGTTGGGTCCTAAGACAAACTCAGAAGAAAAAGACATGAATGTGTAGAATACTGTGTCTTGGAGGAAAGAATTATTTTGGACTGTTCAAGTGAATGAACAGTAATTAAATTATATTTGTAAATAAACAGATTCTTCCATTTCTTCAAGGAGGATTAAACTGGAAATGAGCTCAAAGTAAGATTGGTGATTAGTGGAAACCAGTTGCATTTCTGACAGGTAACCACCATTTCTGCTTGGTTATTTTAGTCATGATGCGGAATAAAAATTGAATTAATTTCTATTTGCATGCCTATAAAATGCAGATTCAAGTCTTGTACGTCTGAGACATACGGCATGATGATTTTTTATTTGTTTTGATTGTCCATTTTTTTTATTAGGCAGTGTAGATTGACAAAAATATCTCGCAAGAAATTTCTAAAGGTAGATGCTGTCTTGAGCACATGTTTAGACTACAGAAAATGTAGGGGCATGAACCTGAACACCCATCAGCATCTTCAGTTTCTTTTGATTTCTGTATGAATGAGAGTCCAGGGTCATAATTTTTACTAGTGACATATTGAGCATTTTTTAAAAAACAAAACAAAACAAAACCCTCCCCAAAAACCCAAACCACACCTTTGTTATAAATCATGTAAAGAAAGAACTGGAACCGTATTTTGGTATGATTACCTATATACACATTGTGAGTCTTTTATTTGCTTGTTTGTTTTAGTACAACTACAACAACAAAACTGGTCAAGCCAAATGCTTTCACTTCGAACAATAATGCTATATTTTTAGCTGCATGAAGCAAGAAGAAGATAAAGGCTCCTTTCTGCCAATGCACCCTCATTTTCCTTTTTAGCTAAATTAGGAAGCTTAGGAAAGACTTTCTTTCCCTACTTTTTTAGAAAATAAATATTTCCTTTGGGTCTTTTGAGCTTTGATGATCATAATTTTCATGTACCCTCTTTCTCCCTCAGAGAAAGACCCACGTTTATAGAGAGTCCCAGTAGAAAACCCCATGTTGTTTTTAATAAACCCATGACTTCTCTCAGTAATAGAGCTGTCCATTATATGGCATTTAATTCTATGCATATAATCATAAAGTCTTGTTTGGTCATAATTTGAATTACATTGCATCTATCTTTTCTGTGTGAAGTCCTCGTAGCTGCCATCCTAGAGATTCGGGCAGAACTTCCACTATGGATAATTTTTAGAGCTCTGCCATGCAAGAGAACATTGGCAACCAAAAATATAAAAGGAAAAACTGTGTTAAAGTTGTAGTTTCTTAGGAATAAAGAAGTATGGCTCTAACTTTTCAATACTAATTCCAAACTTTCAGATTCCTTTTCAGCTTGGCTGTTTTCTTCTGTGGCCCCAACTGATAACTTTATTGGATGCCATTTGATCCCACCAATGTCTGAAAATTTTAATTATCCTTTCTAGAGTTCTGACATTGTGTTTTTCTTCTTGACATTCACGTACTCTAAATACAGCTCCATCCAGGATGAATTCCATTTAGCAGACAGTGCTTGACAGCCCTAGTAAATTCAGAATGATCTATTCATTCATCAATATGTGTGTATAATTTCCATTCAGCTCAATAAAATTTGTGTTCAGCTGTAATAACTAGATTCTTTTAACACTTTAGTGTCTTACTAATTGCCGGGGAGGTTTCACCAGTAGATATATCTCCCCAGCTTTTAAGGCCCTGGGAGTACTGATCTGAAAAATCAGGAAGGATTCATTTTCTTAGGGAGTAGCTTTCCTGGAAGATCCTCCTTCTGCACATCTTGGCTGGTGTGTCTGTCCTAGGCTGCTAGGACACTTTTCTAACCTATCGTGTGTGGAGTACAGGTCCCTGTTGATCCCAGGTGCAGGGACTTGCTGGTTGCAGCATCGGGGTGCTAAAGCTGCCCTGCTCAGACTTCAGGAGTGTCTCACTGCTTTCTTAGAAACTTCCTCACAGTTACAGTCTAGAAAGGAAAGTTTAGGAGGAAGAGTAGAAGAGAGAAGTATCTAATAACTTCATATTATATTCTAACACAATTTGACTATCTTTTCATTTCAAGGGTTAATATATTCAGCTGGGATTTGTTGAATCATGTGAAGCAAAATTTCAAAACATCCTGCAGAAAAAAAAAATAAAGAGAGTATATGTGATGGTTAGCTTATTTTATAGGACTAAAAAATGCCTGAAGATCTTTTGTAATGATTTTTGTGTGACAGAATCAGTCAAAGTTAATGATTTTGCAGGCCCCAGTTGTGGTTATATTAAAAATAATTGCATTACCTTGGCACAACTCACTGCTGTTTCTACATAGTTTAAATATTTTATGTAGTTTTTAAGAAATGATCCTATTCCAAAGTGGGGAAAAATGCAAGAATTTGTGCCATTTCTTCTGTCTGAATCCACAAGGAAACTTTCTACTGTCACCATTATTGACATATTCAACCTTCTGAATCTTCCTGTTTTGAATTACTCATCTTATCCTTTATTTTTTAAATGTGAACCTAGTTGTGAGCAATTTGAATATGTTTTTGAAAATCCCAATTAGCATATGCTAAAGAAGTGTGAAATTTGAACAATTCTAATCAAGTCAGATTTTTGTCCAGTGGGCAGCTACATGAAATGGGTGATGTGCAAGTTTGTATGTATAAATGCAAGTGTCAAAGTATAAATGGATGATGTGCATCTATATTGCTATATTGCTTGTTGGAAGGACCTTAATAAGCAGAAATGTAGTTTGAAACATGGTCTGCTGAACTTTTAAATACTTACTCAAACTGTTTATTACTTACTCAGATGAATAATAAATGCCAATGAATACCGAAAGGGTTGCAAGCAGTAAGAGTTTTTGCATGTAATAGTCACAAGTTGTTTTTTTTCCATGAATATATGATGTCAGTTTCTGATAGCATATCATCACTATCGCTTCTGCTGTAGCTAAAGAACAGAAAATGTAGGTTTACAAATTCGAAAAGTTGTGGGATATAGAGCAGGAGGAGAACAGAAGATTTTTAAAAAGAAAGAAGTTGGGGAAAGAGGCCATTTTGAACTAGTAATGAATTGGTTCTGCATTGGTTCTTAGTTAAGTCCCCCAAAACTCACTTATACTAATGATTACTGAACATCAAAAAAGGGTCTGTGGGCATAAGAATGGGCAGGGCATGGCAGAAGGCTCAGGATGATGCAGAGAAGAAGTAACAAAGTCTCTATGGTAATATATATTCTTTCAAAACCAGAAATAAGTATATTAACACTTAGCGTTCATAGTCCACTTTTTCACTTCATATTTTCTACAGACAAATTGGCATTATTTTTAGGAAAACATTTAAAGTATGAATGTATTAATACTCGATATGGTTAAGGCAAGGGAGGGACAGGGTCAAGGAGGAAAAGATATGCAGCTGGATAAGATTACAGGCACACTTTTTCCCAGGACTGGCACTTAGGTTTTGTCTTGCACTGTGCTCAAACCTCTAGGCCACAGCTCTCCTGGGATATCACATATTACATATGGATGAGTTTTCAAAGTGACCTAAAAGACAGGCACTCTACTCCCTCTGAAAGACAATAGGATTGAGGATCCTAATAACCCAAGGCCTTTCTGAAAATCTCATCTTACATATGATCTTAACCACTTCATCGCACTCACTAAATAACAGCAGATACTTGTTAACAGCATGTGTATTAGTCACTGAAAACAATTTATCCTTGCTTTGGGGCTCCTCTAGAGAAACCACATCTCTCAATTTCTCAGCTTACTTTATATAACACCTGAGAAATAATTGTTTCCATTATTCTTTGCCTCATTGACTGTAGAATAAATAATCCATGAATAATTCTCCACCCTCATTATTCTACCAGATCTGGTGAGCAATAACTTTTGGTTCAGCCTGTTTAAGGGCAATGGCAGGAGGGATGGAGAGGGATGGAAAAGAGCAGTCAGACTCTTGAAATCCCTAAACCACAGGGCTAGGATATGGCCAGGTTGTCTCAGTCATCTCTGGTAGGTGAAAACCGTAGTGACACTCGGAGTGAGAATTAATTACCGAATGAAAACATCTGCATTAGTGGCTCCAGCAGCCCCAGCTCTTTGCGGGAGGGATGCTGCTCACCCCCCCACCCCAGAACTAGGACCGCTCGGAGGACTTGCCTGCTGGCCGCCTGGCTTGGATTCCGGCAGGCTGGAGCTCGGGGAGGCTCCAGTATCTCGGTGTGCCGACGAGAGGCGGGGAGGGAGGCAGGAGTCGCCGGCGGGAGCGGCCGCTGCTACCCGGGGGCGAGCGGAGGCGCCGGGCGACCTGCCGCACCGAGCCGCCTCGCCCGCCGTCAGCACCGCGGACAGCGGCACCGGCGCGGCCTCTGCGCCGCTCGGCCCCGGCCCCGCCGCCGGGCACCGGCTCTGGCTGCGAACGAGGCGAGAGAGGGCGAGCGAAGAGTCCTGAAGGCCGGACGGGCGCAGAGGAAGAGGGAGGAGCTGGAGGAAGCGGAGGGGAAGGGAGGGGAGCTCTAGGGAGAGGATTTTCCCCTTCTGCTGGTGTTTGTTTGGTGGTGTGGGTTTTTGTTGTTCTGTTTTTTGTTTTGGTTTGGGTTTTTTTTCAGGGTGGAGGAGGTTGCTGCTGCTGGTGGCAGCGTTTCCTCCTGCTGGAAGATGATGGATACATGAGGAGAGAGGCTCTGAGCCTGCTTCTCTGCTGCGGGAGTGTCTCTCCCTCCCTCTCCCTGCCTCTCCCCTCTCCCTGCTCCTATGTGAGTGTGTGTTTGGCTCCCCGGCTGTGTGTGCGTGTACACTGTGTATATATATCTGAGCTGGGAGGTTATTGCAAGCTTCTTTCAGCTGCGCTGCTCTGTGCAGGAAGAAGGGCTCAGCTGCAGTGGTACAATCAACAGCAGCATTAGCAGCACAAACAGCTTTTTCTGCCTTTCTCCCTTCCCTTCATCCACGTCTCCTTTTCCCTCCCTCCCCTCACGTCTTTTTGGGGGATGCTTTTTTAATTTTTCTTTTTATTTTCTACAATTCTTGGGGGTTTTTTGTTTTTGTTTTTTTCTTTCTTTCTTTCCCTTCCTCTGTGAAGGAGGCACAAACACACACAGACAAACACAGAGAAATAAGGGAAAGAAAACTACCTGGACTTATCCTGCTGCTGCAAACCCAGAGACAGCAGACGAAGAGGGGGGTTGGCTTCTACCCCAAGGTAAAGCCCTGCCCCTTTTACCTCCTCGCCACCTCCTCCGAGAAAGAAGGAGAGAGAGAGAAAAGGGGCCAAAGTGGAGAAAAGCAGGTCTTCTGCAGCTGGCATTTGGAGTACAGGGAGCCAGGAAGTGAAGGATGGTTGTGGTTACCCGAGCTGGCTGCAGGGCAGCTCTCTTCCTCTGGATTTTCAGCAGCATTAGCTGCAGAGCCAGGACTGCTCTGCCTGCATCTCGTAAGTACCCTTTTCAAAGGAGCATGCACAATTTCAACTCTGCAGTAAGCCAGAGGGGAATTCCTACAATTCTGGGAGGTTTTGGTTTGTTCGTTTGTTTGTTTTTTTTCTCTGCTGGTGAATCTTGTGTTTGATTTTCCGCGTATTTGTATGTGTATGTGTTCACTGAGGTTTGCTGCCGTTCGCAATGCTCCCCATCAGACCTTCCTTAGTGTAGATTATTTCAGTGGTAGCTGGTATGGAAAGTTGAAAGAACTGCTTTATTATATGGTCTTGGTTCTGCAATGGAGTCAGAGGGGGAAAAGAATCAGACAGAAGCTGTTCAAAGTTTGGGGGTGGTTTTTGGTTGGTTGTTTGGTTTGGTATGTTTTTTTTCCCACCTTCCTCAGAAAGTATGCAATTTGCATTTGGAAGTACTTCACTTCCACAGTTGTGTGAGGGAGATGTGAGCGTTTTCCATAACTAGTGTTTTATCAAGCGGCAGAAAGAGAAAATTTTATCTCATTTGGAGGAAAGAATCATAGTGAGCTGATGAGAGGGAGCTGAGCCAGGACAGCTTTTCTGGAGAGTGAAGTTTTGCTTCCCATAATAAAATGAACAAAGGCATTTTAGAGGAGACCAGCAATTGCCCCCCTAGGGAAGCAGAAATAGTGGAGAAATGATCAAGCGTCTGCTGAAATGCTGAACTTCAGACTGGAGGAGTGCAGAGCACCTATGCAGGGCTCAGTTCTGCTATCAGTGTAAAAATGACAGCATACTCATTGATTTCAATGGGTGTTAGATCAAATCTTTAACATTGCACTGAGCTGTAGTTTCCAGCAAAACATTTGCAGATAGATGTCAGTGTTAAGTATTTGTTGTTTCTCTTCAGACCATGTAAAGCATTTGCCATTTGCAAAGTATTTTTAAAATACATACTGAAATGAAGCAGTGCATTTTTATAGAATCATCAAAAATAGACATTACTGTTGAGTTCCTCTGCTGTTTATAGAGGAAAGAAATGTCCTGAGATGTTACAGATTGTGTATATGAATGGGGGCTGATTTACTGACCAAGCAGGGAATTGTCTTAATGTAATGTGTATACTGCATAGAAATCTGTATATCATTATATTTATTTGTTTCTTTGGGGAAGGAATGAACAATGCAATGATTAGGGAACTAGAGCACTACTGTACTTTCTCAGTGTGTTTCTATCTGTTATCATCTGATATCTATTAAAAAAAACCAAACAAGCATAACCAACCAAACAAAAAATCCCTACAAACAAACAATGTTCTTGTTCCAGGATTTGCTTACACTTGGATATTTATTTGCATGTCAACAGAAAATGTACAGGTGCCCGCATTGTATCTAGGTTTCAGAGGCCATAGGATGTTCAGTTATTTTTCTAACTTTAATTTAGGAGAAATATTGATCCTGAGGTTTACTGCTCAGTTTTGACTAGCCAACTAATTTTTCTTCTGAATATTATTTCTTTGTGATCATCAGTCAGGCTTTGCATAATAGGAATATACTGTGGAAAAAAAAAATTATGTGTTCTTGGAAAATAAAGTTCCCTCTACCCCTGTACTCCTTTTCCACAACAGGATTTTTGAGCTTCTTTTTGCCTTTTTTTTTTTTCGTCATTCAGTAGCTAGTACCTTGACTTGAAAATTGACTAAAGTGGGTCTGATTACTCAACAAGAAATCTTTTACTTTTGAAAGAAGTTAGTTTAGAAATTAATGGTTGTATTAACATTACTATAACCAGAAATTCCACAAATAAAAGATAATTTAAAATACAATTTACTTATATACAGTTCCATCTTTACAATTTTTTTTCAGATATTCAAAGTTTTCTTCATATTAATTCATCTCCCAAGATGAAGTATATAGCATTTCATTTCTGACTCACTTCTGAAAGTGCAGTGGAGCGAGATTTGTCTACTGGAAACAGAAATATAGCTAGAAGTACACGTCAGCCTTAAAGTTACAAAAGGAGTGCTCATATTGCAGTACATGCTTAAAATTCTTGTAAAGATGTACGGATGCCTAGGAAGTGGTACCACAGTAGGAACTCAGGTGCTGTGACACAGTATTTTGGTGCACCACTTAACTGGTTATCCTGTTGCACGCTTTGGTACACAAGCTGGTCACTGTGCTATATTTTCTGGGAGTGTTTGTCGATTTGTATGAAACTGATTGTGAATGGCATTGGTGGATTTTGTTCTCATTTGACAAGAAAATGTAGGTTTGTTGGTTTGTTTGTTTGTTTTCTTGTCAGTTGATTTTGAACATCGTATTGGGAATGCTTCTGAAAGGATTAAAAATTGTGTGGAATGTGACTTCAATGTAAAACTTTTTTGGGGATGACTTTTTTTTTTTTTTCCTATAGCTACTTTATATTTTAGATTTGAAGTAATTAACAACAGTAAATTTATTCCTTGCAGTATATTTTAGGAAGTATGCAAGACTAATGGTGTACAGTAAATTGCGAATCCCTATATATGAGCTTGCTGTTCAATATTTTCTTACAGTCTGCTTGTGCTGACATAGAAAAACATTCAGTTTTTGGAAAGAATAGAATTAGATGTCACTTATGTGAACATATTGCATCTCGAATATTTGTTTACTTTGCAAAGTCAG
The DNA here is from genome assembly GCA_013399365.1 of Pampusana beccarii. NCBI lineage: Eukaryota > Metazoa > Chordata > Aves > Columbiformes > Columbidae > Pampusana > Pampusana beccarii. The sequence continues at coordinate 26,731 of VWYH01002403.1, read as the reverse complement.
TAGATCTATCTCTGTCATTAAAATGATGTCTCACAGTAATACTGATTCAGAAGTGATCATGTTGAAAGCTTCATATCTCATTCAGTTTTATCTCAAGATGATGTGGGTATTGAAACCCCATCTTGTAGTACAATAAACATACACCGTTATACAATATCCCCCACACTAATACTCATATCTTACTGTAAATTTTATTCATAGTCATATTTTCATACCTTAGCAAGAAATTATTCAGATTCCTGCTTTTTTTTTTTTNTTTTTTTTTTTTTTTTTTATAAACATGAAGGGATCAAAACACTCTTAACTCTGGAATTGAGGCTAATGAACAACTCAACCAGGAGAGGTCATCACAAGATAAAAAGTAACAGGGAAAATACAAATTTAGTGTTCTGTAGTCTTTTCCATGGCTTAAAGATGGAATAATAAGAATGACTATGGGTAGACTAACTTTCACTTGTATTCTTATTAAAAAAACCCCACACAATGCAGCAACCTTGTCTTCTTAATGAGAACATTAAAGGGATTCATCATAGGATCATCTGCTTCTCTATGAAGGCAACTAATTTAAAAAGACACTGTTTTTCACAGGTAAATTTTGGTTTTGGTTGTGTCTGTTTATGCGCAATGCAAACCTCATCATTACAGAACTATTAAAACTTGTAGTTCTGATACTTTTCATGCTTTTGCAGTAGGCCCCATACCACTGTCGATGTTGAAGTTTAACCTCATTTTACAATAATGGATGCAGAAATCAAATGAGAGGCAGGTATAATAAATCATTAAGATTTCTGTATAAGCAAAAATATGAATCTCTTAGCTTTGACTGCATGGCACCCAGCTTGGGTAAGTGAGAAAAGTATTAAAAAATGTAATGTACCTTTTGAATGAGCAAGGCATTGTACAAATACACTTCTTTTCAGGAGTTCTGGACTATATAGAATTAGATGGTCCATCCTTCCAGTTCATGGTGCTTGAATGCTAGGTATGGGATGTCATATATTATATTAGACCTGCATTTGGGAATAATTCTCTTCCAGATAATTTTTCAGTCACAATGGTGGTGTGTGAAATCTGGTCAATTCCAGTTGTGTTTCTGTTATATCTAATTAACTTTTCTTAGTTTAGGTCCTATCATCTGGATATGAACTCAGAGATCCCCCAGAAGTTAGTTTCAAGTATACCAATACATTTTCATTTAGGCTTAATGTTTAATCATTTTTCTTAGCCCTGGGTGTCAAAGCAGTTACAAATGTACTAAGCTTTTAAACTGAGTGCCTAAGTTTCCTTTAAGACTATAGGATTTCATAACATTAAACATAAGGTTTTTTTTTTTCTAGAACATCTCGTCTATAAATTTGACCAAAATTTACATTCATCATTATATGGTAGTACTGATATTTAAGGTGCTATACATCACTATATAATGGAATTAACATTTAACAGGCAAACAACAGTTTGTTAACTGGTTATTATTTAAAAACATTGAACTGACTTACACAGGATGACTTTTTAAATGAATATGCTTTTCCTAGAACAATATATTACCTTACATGTGAATGAAACAGTAACAAATAGTCTGCTGGTGATGCAACTGGAGCCTGCATCGGTGATGGAAAGCCAAAGCTTCAAAGAGTTTTAACTTCTGTGTATGCAACATTGCACATAGCCTGATTGCAGACATTTGTCTATGTACAGAAAGTCTGATTCAAAGTTTGATGTGGTCAGTGGGCATTTAATCAATTGCAAATGTCAATGAATTAATGTTTTACAAACTGTTTTGGTTTTTGGTTTTTTTTTTTCTTGGTTACTTTTTGGTTTCCTTGTGGTTTTAGTTCATTTAATTTTTTTTTAAACTCTAGTGCAATAACATGGAGTGAGACAAAAAAAGTGCTTCAGTAAGTGGTCCAGTCTGCAAGAAAGTTTGAAAGTGAAGTTAAAGACTGTGAACTGAACTCGTCTTTGTGAACACTGGCTGTTTCTTTCACAAGGAAATGAGGAATATTTTATGACTATATGATTTTTTTACTCAGGTACTTTTAACACATTTGAAATATTATTTCAGTAGATGCAGTATTGACAGGAAGTTCTTTACGTATGGTATATTCATCACACATTAGAAACTGTAGCTCTGCATGGATAACTCACATTAACATAGATCTGTGACAGACTGTAGGTTTTACTTCAGCTTCGATCTGTAAATTTTATAAAGCATCAGATCTCATGTCCAATGTTTAGTAATTATAGCAATATTTAAGACTTTGTAATACTCTTAATGCTTGGGGCAGTAACAAACTATGCACAAACTATGGGGGTTTTCTACATTTTCTACATATGCAGAAGCTAATCTTCCTCTGAGCAATTTGACTCATAGGTTAAACACAAGATAACTAGTTAAATCTTGACCTGTGGCACTGCCCATGTCTGTATTTCTTAAATACCAATCATGCTTTGTCTTACAAAAGTACATGCACTTGCAAATGTTTTTCAGTTACTTCAGCTAGAAAGTGTTAGAGAAGCAACATCAGTCTTCCTCATCAGATGAAACTCTGAGTGCTTTTTTCGTTTTGTTAGTCTTCAAAATTTAAAGAATAAATTTAGAATTGTAGCAGTGTTTAGAAAGAGGTAATTTGATGAGGACATGATTTCCAAAATCCACGTGAACATGGGATCCTTCTTTGAAAGATCAGGAAGATCTGCAGGACAAAAAGTACAGTGTGGTAGTTTGACTCTTCTACTGAAGGAAATAGAAGCTGTGCCACTAATTATAAGAACTGTGTGGTTACGTTTTTTGTCAGTGAGAAGTTCATGACTGTCTATCGGTATAAGATCTAGCAATTATTTAAAGCTTCTTCAGACTTCAGCATTTGAGAAAACATTGATTTTATCTGTATCACACTTTGCTTATTCAGCTACTTTATAGGCATTGCATAGGTAGATAATCTGAGACCACTAGCTAATTGCAGAACATGTTAAATATCTAAATTTGGTAGTGAAGGAAATTGTGGTAATCAGTAATCAATTCTTTTGAGCTATTTGCAGTTCCAACTTTGAAGATAACATAGATATAATAAAAGCATTCCCAAGACTGATGTTTGACGTTTACAAAGAATTCGGGCACATCTAGGTTTTATAGCTCTGCAGTTTTACAGAGTCGAGACCTTCCCTGCCTGAGAAATTGTCTCAATATTCATGCACTGCTGTAGTAGCTGGTCGTTTCTTATTTGTTCCTTAAGCTTGAATGACTGATAATTTAGAGCAGAAAAGGATATTGACATTCACATTTGCCTCTTTCCTCTGCCCAGAAAAGTCCAGAGAATTTTTGGCTTTATTATACCATCTCCTGTAGTGGTAGTTCATTCAGACATTTAACCTGAGTGGTCATGCTAAGCCCACTGAGGGACTGAAATATTTATTTACACTTACAGTTCATAAATTGATGTTAATATTTATTAACATTTGAAATATTTATAATTTTTTTTTTCAACTGTGTATGCAGTCCAAAAAAAAGTTTTAAATAAATCAGTGAATAAGATCCACTCAACATACCTAAGAAGTTCATTGCCAGTTTTGCGTTTGTATCAATAAAACTCAGGTTAGGTTGAAACTTTACGTGCATAAATAAAATAAGCAGCTAAAAATACTTTATAGTAGCCAGGAAGCATCTGAACTGTTTAGCCAAAGGACCTTCAACCCCATTGTCACATCCTGCCCAGAGGTATGAGTCGGGGGGAGAGGTGACTCAGGTTCGTGGGTCCCCTTGTTTGGAAAACAGTGTATACAGAACTTAAGGTCTGTAAACAAGAAAAGCAACACCTTTTATTTTGCAGCTTGGCCCAATTACTAGATGATTCGACGGCAGAAAGATCTATGTTACTTAAGCTTAATTGGTGAACGGTTTAACAGCAAAAGGGTTTACATAAACGAGTTTGTGGTACATGTGGGATTGTAAGCCTTATGTTATTATACTACTCACAGAAGGAGAGGCAAAGAAATAGGGATATAGGAAATGAAAGAGAAGGAAAGAAAGAAGAGAACAAAAAAAGGAAAGAAGAAAGAAAGTGAGAGATCCCACCACCCTTACAGTTCAACACTGTGGATGATGGGACTTGTAGTCTGGGTCCAATGATGTGTGGCCTCTGGTGTCCTGAGACGAGGCTGCCGGGGTTTGTAATCTGGGAGTGCAGCATCATCAGGTGTCTGGTTTGGTTCCTGCGACGAGACTGGTGGGCAGAGTGGTCCTCAGGATGGTGGGCTCCCTGCCAGTGGTGGTATAGGTGAGACTTTTTATAGCCTTCTGGGTTGCCTGCTTGCATAACTTTTGGTCTTTTGTGGAGGTGTTACTGTGAAAGAAATAAAAGTCTGGGGGTGATAGCAAAAGATAGACAACTTTCAGGCCGTGTTGAAGGATCTCAGCTTTTCCCTTTGTGCTACGCTGGACTTATCAGAAGATGGAGCTACATGCCCTCCAGCATGTCCCCCACCTCCTGCTGTCAGCCAGCCGGCTTTTGTCTGTGGTTTGTTAGCTTGTCCTTGGTGTGTAAATTGCAATTCACCTTATTCTGAGTGTCCCGTCTCCTGCTACTAGGCCACAATGTTTGAAGCATGATTCTTCTCAGTCATTGACAATGTCCCATCTCCTGCTCAGTCTTTTACTATGTCGGATTTCCTGCAGCTGGAGGAACTGGTTTTGCCACCGTGTTTGAGACATCATTCTTTTCAGTCTCAGACACCCACAAATGAATGTGAAATTTTAGAATTAACATTTATTGTTTCTTTACAATGTTTAAAGTCCAAGTTTAAAGAGAAAGCAACATTTTCTTGTAGAAATGTAATGACCCATTTAGATATCTGCCTAAATAGAATATAAACATTCTGTTTGATTTTGTAAAACTGCTATATCATTGACTATTTTGTAACCTTTGCTCAGGGAAATCAACTGTGCACACACTACATTTCTCTATACTTTTTCCATTTCTACGTTTGTAGGAATTATCTGCCTAATAGCCATTTTTTGCGTGAAATCTAGAAGTGTGCCACAATACATTTTCTTCATCACCTAAATGGTGATAAAGCCTTGACTGTGTCTCTGATTGCTTGATCACCTTTTATATTTACACTGATATTTATTGTGAAGCCAATGAGAACATGAAATTTAGAGGGAAGGGTTATACAAGACCAGCAGACGAGCTGAGGAGACTGCAAGGGTCCGTTTCCATAAAGGGTAGCAGAAAATCTGTGATGGAAAGTTTACTGAAAAGGAAGACTTACTGCCGTAACTAATGGAAGCTTAAAAGCATATGGGCCTAATGCAATGGGATATAACACAGCAGGCAAGGGAATTCCAATGTATTTTACGTTTTCATGTCTTACATACTGGATTTAAATGTCATTACTGCAAAGTTTTTGAAACGCAGTCTGAAATGCCGTTAAATTGAGATACAACTTCACTCCTGTTTACATTTGCGGGAATAGTAGCAAGACTATGGTTGGGGAAAAATCCTGTGTGTGAAAACCAAAGCAATAAACAAGCAAACAAAAAACNACTTCACTGTATTTAAGCACACCTTCTATTGTTAGAAGTTACACGTGAAATTAAGGGATGACCCATCACGTGTCCGACGTCGAATAAACATACCTGCTTTATAACCTTGCGAGTTGTAAAGTTTTATGACTTTATAGGTTGTAAAGTTGTTTCCGCACGTCACCTGTATTCAAACACAGATACCTTACTAAGATCTCTAGACTCTGCCCAGATTGTCAATGAGACATAGAAAGGACTTGAACATGCTCTTTTATTTTCCTTGAATTTTGATAAAAATTCAAATATCTTTAAAAACATAAGGAAAAATGAAAAATAAAGAAAATAAATGAATTTTAAAAGAGAACTATAAATGGTGATTAATGACCTCCCACCGTTGTTCTGGACCACGAAAAAAAAAAGGGGGAGCTAGGGCTGAAGAGAGGCTGTGTCCTACACAACGACAGTAACATATTTTCTTTCTGCTGAGAAGTGGAGTCAGAGGGATCAGCTTGCCCCGTCCGCAGAATTAGCATTGCATTAAAAGAGTGAGCTTCTGTGAGAAACTGGTCAGAAGCAAATCCTGCACAGGGCAGGCTCTGCTGGCCTCATGCTCCCAAGCTTCAGCAAGCTGTACTCTGTAACATGCTTTCCTTTAGTTTCACATCCAAAAAATTATGCTGTTGGGCATACTGTCAATTATATGATGAATGTCCTACCTGCTCTTCCCTGCTACAACCATGCTGCTAGAAATGATAATGGAATTCCTTCTAGAGAAGAGATACTATTCCCTATAGATAAGACACGGTATCCATTACAGTTCCAACCTTCTTCTAAAAACATACACCAACAGACCACACACTCATTTGCTTCTGCTCTTAATTTAATTGCCGTTTCTCACATACCTCCTTTCTCATTTTATTAATCATCTTACTCTCTGCTCTGTGACCTCGCCCCACCCTTTCCTACAGCAATAAACTGACTTACTGACTTCTCCTGGATTTTCATTGATTCATCACCATATTGAGTAATTTGCTGAGCCTGAATCTAAAGGAGATTGTCTTCACTGATTCCTGATTAATTCATCCAGATGTGAAAGCTAGGTACACAGGTAATAATTCAATTGAAATTCCTTCACCGCTTGATTGCTGTGCCATAATCCTGGCATGTTAAAGCAGATAATCAGTTATTATGAATGCAGTTAGGATTAATTTTTTTCCAAAATCAATTATTAGAATATCGTTATAAGGAATGCTTTTATTAACTCTGTTTATAATTATGCATAAAATGTACTTTCAAACTTTAGATCAGTACAGTGCATATGTATTATAAATATGGAAAAAACTTGCCTCAAAGGAATGCTGTGAGTGAATCATGGTCTCAAATCTTCATAGCTTATAAGGTCAAAAAGGATCACTGAACCGAGCTATTGTGACATGGTAGGTTGTGTTACTATCTTCATCTGCTTTACATATCATAGAATCCACAAACCACAGAATGGTTTGGGTTGGAGGGACCTGTAAAGGTCATCTAGTCCAACCCCACTGCTGTGGGCAGGGACATCTTTCACTAGATCAGGTTGTTCAAAGCCCCATCCAACTCGATCTTGAACACTTCAAGGGATGGGGCATCCACAAATTCTACGGACAACCTGTTCCAGAATTTCTCCCTTCTGTCTAATTTAAATCTAACCTTTTTTTAGTTTAAAATCATTACTCCTGTCCTATCACCACATGCCTTTGTAAAAACGTTTCTCCATCTTTCTTGTAAGCCCCTTTTAAGTTTGGAAAGGCCATGATAAGGTCTTCCTGGAGCCTTCTCTTCTCCAAGGTAAACAAACTGAATGCTCTCAGCCTTGTTTTTATGGCTCATACCTAGTTTTTCATCTGCTAATATCCCCAAGTATTTCTCTGGAGGGCTGTTCTCAATCCATTCATCACCCAGGCCGTATTGCTACTGGGGATTGCCTTGGCCCAGGTATAGGCCTTTACACTTGGACTTGAACTTCATGAGGTCCTCAGGGGCTCAGTCTTCCAGCCTGTCCAGGTCCTTTTGGTTGGCATTCTTTCCCTCAGATGTATCAACTGCACCACTCAGCTTGTTGTAATCCACAAACTTACTAAGAATGCACTCAGCCCCACTGTCTATGTCATTAATAAAGATATTTCACGGTACCTGTCCCAGTACAGGCCCCTAAGGGACACCACTCATCCGTTTGGACATTGAGCCGTTGACTACAACTCTGGGCATGACTATACAGCCAATCCTTATCCATCTAGCAGTCCATCCATCAAACCTGTATCTCTCCAATTTAGAGACAAGAGTGTTGTGTGAGACTGTGTCAGTGACCTCACAGAAGTCCAGGTAGATGACATCAGTAACTCTTCCCTTATTCACCAATGCACTCACACCATCATAGAAGGCCACCAGATTAGTCAGACGTGATTTGCCCTCCGTGAAACCTTGTTGGCTTTCTCTAGTCGCCTCCGTATCATCCATATACTTTGACATAACTTCCAGGAGAATCTGTTCCATGATCTTCCCCATCTCAGAGGTGAGAGTGACTAGTTGGTAGTTCCCAGGGAATTCGTTTTCACACTTTTTAAAAATGGGTGTGGTGTTTCCCTTTTCCCAGTCACTGGGGACTTTGCTTGACTGTCATGACTTTTCAAATGTGATGGAAAGCATCTTAGTAACTACATTTCCCAGTTCCCTTGGATGCACCTTGTCAGGTCCCATGAACTTGTACATGTTTATGTTCCTCAGATGGTCTGGGACCTGATCTTCTCCTGCAATGAGTGGGACTTCATTCCCTGAGTCCCCACCTTGAAATTCAGAGGCTTGAGAGATGTGGGAAATGCAATGGTCAGCGAAAACCTGAGGAAAAAAGTTTTTTAGTACCTCAGGCTTCTCCATGTCAGTTTTCACCAGATCACAGAATCACAGAATGTTAGGGAGGTACAGTTTCTTTTGTCTTTCCCTTCTGACTAACGTACCTGTTTCCTCCCAGCATTGAATATCTCAGTCTTGAACTATGTTCTTTATCATTTTCTGACTGATACCAGTTTTTGACCTTACATGGGGCCATATTCAAATGCCTGATGTTTCCTTCTACCAGCTGACCTAGCTGTCCCAAGCTTGTGACATGTAAACTTCAATTTCATGTCATCTTCAACTTCAAAGAGTGTGTATTTTTCTGCAGTTCAAATATCAAGAATGTTAAATAACCAAGGGCTGAAAAATCAGATTTCCACTTATTCTCACTAGAAACCAGTAATTTCCTTTGTTACTGTTACATTTTGAAATATTTAGTCTGTCACATGTGTAATAATTTTGTATCTTGGTTAAAATAATGTATACTCCCAGTCAAATGCCTTCAGAATTTGAAAAGCATAATATTACAGTGTATGCAGAAACAGATATAAATGTATATATACGCAAACTTTATAGGATCCAAATTTGTCATCTCAGAAAAAATTTTTAAAAATCTTCAAAACTTCAGGATATTTTGTCAAGATCTATTTTTTGTAAACCCATGTTGATATACACTAATTACCTTTACCTTCTTTAAATTTTTATTAATCAGGTTCTCTTATTTTTTCTAGTAGCATTGTCAGTTGGAGCAGCTTGTAATTATGCAGGTTATCTTCTTCAGTATCAGTACACCATACATTCTTTCATTCTTTTGGAATTTCCTCAGTGTTTCAAGGGTTACAGAAAATGGGCAATAACAATGCTCAGAGATCTTCGCAGGTATGGGTTATTCTGCTGGTGTAAAACTGTCTAGCCTTGTTAGCTTCTGTTTAACATCTTCCTCAGTTTTTATTAGAATGTAAATTGTTTTGTTACCACTCTGGGATCTGCCTATGCGGTCTTGTTTGTTTTTCTAGCACTGCATGTTTTTGACTTTCTATGTGATTGGCAGTTTTACCACTTGTATGTAGCAGTCTTTTGGCAGGGTTCCTTTTGATTCCCTTCTCCTCTCTCACCTCCTTTTTTTTTTTTTTTTAAACTACTTTTTTTTTTTTTTTTCTTTTTTTTTTATTTCCCTTATGCTTTCTATGCATAGATAAATTAAGCTATGTATCCTTTTGCTTATGTTTTTTTAAACATTTGTTAGACTCTGATTTACAGAATCACAAGACAGTTAAGGTTGTAAGGTACTGCTGGAGGTCATCTTGCTTTGCTCAAGTAGGGTCACCTAGAGCAGGCTGTTCAGGACAATGTCCAGATGGCTTTTGAATATCTCCAGGAAGAGACTCCACAACCTCCCTGGGCAACCTGTGCTAATGCTTGGTCAGCCTCGAAGTGGAGAATTTTTCACTGATATTCAAATGGAACCTCCTGTGTTTGTGTCTGCTCACTGTCTGACAGGTTCCTGTCAACCCATTCTCCAGCCTGTTGAGGTTCCTTTGGATGGCAGAATGACCATCTGGCATCATTAGCAAAGATGTTGAGCAGGACAGGACCCAGTACTGACCCCAAGGGTACGCTGCTCCAGCGAGACTTCATACCACTCTCTGGGCACAGCCTTTCAGCCGTTTTTTAATTTCTGAAATGTGCAAGCAAAGAATCTTTCCATGTACACGTGCATACGGATAATAAGGTTGTTTGGCTGTGTTTTGATGTATTGTTGGTAACAGATATAATGAAGTTGCCTCAAGCTTCCTCTTGAGTAGATGGTAGAATCTTGCAGGAAGTTACATAAATTTTTTGCTAAGTTTTGAGGCTTTACATGCAATTCCATCTGGGAGAAGAGAGAAGGTATATTACTTCAGGCAGGGAGAGTTTACTTAACAAGTCCTTGAAGGTTAATTTAATTTGGCAAAAGGGCAATAAAATCATAATCTGGAAAATAAAGGCATGCAATACATGTTTCTCATCCAATGATGAATTTGGAATATAGTGTGATATTTGCAATGTGTTTAATGTAAGTAATTTTTAACTACCCTGGGTTAACTGAATGTAGGGAGTATATTCAGGCCCTGTCTTACACATGCAGATTTTCATGGGGAAGTAGTTGTCATGCAAAGATCCAAGTGTCTTTCAAATTCTTCCACTGAGCCTGGTCCACAGTTTAATTTTTCTGCCCTGTCAGATCTTCAGATCAAAGGTGAGGTTACTTAGTAATGGACATAGTGGATACTTGATAATGTTAAATTCAAATGCATTTAGAGTCAGTCAGCCATGTAGGGAACAAGGTTTTCTCTATTTACGATCTGCTGTGTATAGGAGGAAGGAAAGAACCTTATAGCATCATTTCTTTAAGCAAAAAGCCTTCTGTGAATTTGAAGTTGCAGAAGGGCTATGTGAGGACTCAGTGTCCTGGCAACAATTCTGGGGGTAAGGTCTAGTGAGGCTATGGTAAGGTCTAGCGTGGTGCTTGTGTTGGGGACTATATGGCAGCTATTTGTTGACATCTGGAATGTGATCTGAAAGGCTGCTTCTCACTGCAACGCAAAATAGAAGCCTCAGGATATTGCTGCTAGAGGCAACTCAGTGCAGTGTCTGTGTGAAAGTGTCTCATCACTGCCGGAGAACACTCCAGTCTACACAGAATGAAATATGACATAAGGTTGTTATACTCCAATGGCTTACCTGGATGGGCCAATGTATCAGACCATTCTTTTTATCCTATAGAGGTGTTATGCTCTTTTTTTTTTTTTTTTTTTTTAATAATTAGATACTTGCATAAACCTTTTTATAGATCCTACTTTCTCTCATACTAGTGTACAGCACCAGTAGTTACGCCGAATTCCAGCAAAGTTCCATTGAAGCTTTTCAGTGTATCAGAGATGAGAATTTAGCACAGTTTAATTAGAGATTTCTTAGCTGTATTCCAGACACTGGCTATTTATCTCCAGTATGTCTTTGAAATTAATCTTTCAAGTTTTTAATATAAAACTATTTGTGATGAAAAAAATAGTCCTTACAGCTGAAAGACTAGAAGTTGTCTAAGCTTTTCTTGGTAATTTAAACTCTTAAAATTTAACCATGCCAAGACATTTAATTGAATGACAGTTGTTAGATCTTTCTGCAGGAAATATTTAAAATACTGTGAAATATTTTAGCACCTCATTTATATCAGTCATCTTCACTTTGAGGATTAGTATCGATCACAAAGCTATTTTCTGTGACCATATGACATATTTTTGTGGCTGACACCAAAGGTCGGTGCACTTCATTTTTGTTATAGTAAGAAAGATTTACTGAGCTTTCTGGGAGCTTCCCCTGTAACTGTAGTATTTAACTGAAATTCGTATATATATATAACTTCATATATATATATGAACTATTTGGAGTAGCAGGAAGGTATTACCAGAGACTGAAGCTTTCATTAAGAGAGGCTTCATGAAGCAGACCTTTTTTTTTATGTTAATAAAGAAGACAGATCAAGCTAATATGGAAATGTTGACAAGTTACTGACAAACTATCACAAAAAAACCTGTGTAGACTTGTGTAGATAATGAGCTACAGTTCTTTTTTAAAGTGCAGCATTTTAAAGCACAGTGTAGTTTAGCAAAATATAAAAAAAATGCTGTTATTGCACAGTGGAATACATTAATAAAGGCTGTCCACTTCAGCTAAAAATATATCCAAAGAAAACAGTGTCCTAGATTACACAACTCCTATAATCAACCCCTTTAAAAAACTACCAGGGTAAACTTCAGAAGACATGACATTGGTGCAACAACAACCAACCAAAAGCATACCAAATGTTTTACAAAAATTATCTCTTACATCAGCCACCTTCTGCTGGTCCACTTTTCATTTGAAAATACGATTGCTCTCATCTGATCAGATTACAGGCCTTGGAAGAAAGGGGCTGCATTATGAATTCTGTCCATGAATTCCATCATCTTTTTAATTTTTCTATGTGACATTATTGAGCAGCAGATTATATGAGGCAACTCAGTGATTCCACTTTTGGGAAGTAATGCATTTCAGAAAAATAGCTGTACGTCAGAGACACGAAACTCATTAGTAAAATTAGAGGGTGGTCCACTCTTTAAAACTTGTATACGAACATCTTTTTTTCCCCTCTTAGTAATTCATTCTGATTTTCTGTGTTTACTTCTTTCCTGCTGTATGAGGCTGGGCTTCCAGTTGGTCACATGGAACAGAGAAATGAAAAGCACCCAGTATTTTTAGTATAGAATGACTCAAACAATCACTTTAAATTCTGCAATCAAACATCTTTTTCTTCCAGAAGATGATGAGTACTCGTACAGTGCCTGTCAGAATGATGTTTGAGTCCCTACCTATAGATCATAGCTGCCCCACCAAGTCACACCTTATGTATTCTAACAGAAAAGGGATACAGATTTTTCCATCCTTATTCATAGTTATCTACTCTGGCATTAGTTCCATTGCTCTCACAAAGTAATGTACTGTTCAACAGGGATCAAAATGGCAAAATGTATGAGTAATTTCTTAATGCAGTTCTTAGTATTAAATCAGGGAACACTGACTAAAAAGGAAAATTTTAGAACTTTAAAAAAAAAATTTGGATTCTGTTTTGTTGAATAGAACTTGGAACAATATAAAAATATAAAGTCCTGTTTGCTTTGAGTAATTTGTTATTGGAGCAGAGAAGTGCACAGAGAGATGCAGGGACATGCTCTGCCAGGTGTGCAGTGGTTTATGCTAATCTGATGCAAGTTGGGCACTTTTCCAAGCTAACAAAAGCTCCAGGGAGATTTTTCCTCTCAGTCTCCTGTCTTATCAGCTCCTGAGGAAGCTTTTGCAGTTAAATGGAGCCATGTCCTCTTGTGGTTTAGGTAGTACTTTTAAGATGCTGCAGGAGTGTTCCTGTAGCCCTTTTTCAAGCTCCCCCCTTAGAAAGAATGGAATGAAGTAGTGTTCGTTGAGCATCCTGAGTTCATCTTTGGCAAAAACCAGATTATGTAAAATAAATTAGTTCTAGAATACAAATATAGAAATGATTGTTGGGAAGGTTGCAGAAACAAGCAAAGGAAAAAAAATGAATGTGTTTATTTTATGCATTTGACTTTAAATGGAAAAAATTAAGAAAAGGTAGCAACATCTCTTATTTATATTTACAGAATGAGAGACATGAATCTTTTGCAGAAAACAAACAAACAAACAAACCCCCTTATGACTTAAAAATTATTTGCAGGGATTTTTGAATAAATGAATAAAATCCAAAATGAAAAAAAAAATCCAACTTGATTTTGTCTTTATTTTGTTTATTTGTTTTTTAGTGGAACATAGCCCTTTCTTACCAAATTAAGCACATGGTTCCAGAATCTTAGTTCCTGTACTATTCTGACTATAATGCTCTATTTTCTGCTTCTACATTCCCCATTCCATAAAGCTATTCTTCTTTGAAACCCTTATGTTCTTGAGGTGATATGAACATGCTTCTGCACATTGCCCTTCGTGTGATTGAAAAGGAAATGTGCCTGTTTTTCTCCAGCATTAAAACTACAGACCTTTTGCTCTGATTTTTCTTCCTCACTTATTTGTCAGTGGGTCATTGAACAAATAGAAGCTGAAACAACATAAAACAGATGAAAAAATCAAAGCTGTGTTCAGAGTCAATTAACTCCACAACAAAGATCCATTCAGTGAAGCTGAGAAACGTGAAAATAAAGGCCCATTTTCATTAGATACATCCTGCAGAAATCTTCGTTTATTGCACTTTGAATAGCCTCTTTTTTGTTGGGTTTTTGCTGTTGTTGTTGTTGTTGTTGTTTCTAAGTGATAAAGGACATCAGGGTGGAATATGCCAGTGTGAGAAAGAAAGAAAATTTTACGTAAGAGGTAGAGGATCAGCTTGTACAAGTAATACTCAAGGTTTATCTCAAGGTTTATCTTTCCACTTGGCCTCTCAGTCCTTTAGCATTTTGTTATTTTTCCATTGGGAAAATCTGAGAGCAGTCATTACTTCTTTAATGAAGGATTCCTGGGCTTGTGAGATCTGATTTGCATGAAAAATATGGAGAAAAAGAGTGGAATGGTCATAGTGCCCCAAATAATCTCTCTGGATGTGCAAGCATTTCCTAATGTTGTCTCTGTGAGTTGTATTGAAAGTTTTCATAATACAGTAAGATGTTGTTCAGTACTCATGCCTTTGTAGAAGGGCAATGTTGCCGCTTTAGCCACTGCAGATGTTTGACTGCAATAAATGACTCTATTTCTCTCTGTTTAGAAGTGACATCTTTCCCTCTGTGTTCAGCAAAATTAGAATACATTTTCAGTGCACAGCAGTGTCTCAGATTGTTTCAGTGTCAGTCACTACTAATCACTTTAGATGGCGCCATTAAGAACATTCTTATTTTCCTGCTGATTGTGCTAAATATGCCTCAGCTCTGAATGAATGTCCAGTGAGAGCTTGATCCTTTTCCTGTTGGTTGAAGGTAAAAGCATCACTGACTTCTATAAAACTGCCTGTGAAGCTCTAAATGTTAATGGATGATGCAGATGTCAAGCGAAGGAAAAGAGAAAAAGACAAAGATGTGATGGTCATTGCACTGACGGAAATATTTTCTCCCGGTTGCAAAAGCATCCCTGGTTCCCTGGTAGATCAGTCCTCTGGTGTAGGTAGATCAGTCAGTATGAATACAGATAGACCAGTCAGACCAATACACAACCTCCACAGACAAAAGAACTGGTGCTTGTCCTTCTTGTTGCAAGATATAAATGAAAGGTATTACTGGTAAAGTATACATTGAATTACATTGACCCTCTCAAAATTTTGGATCCAGACAGCACTTGGCAACAGGTACTTGAATGATATCCTTTATATTACGAAATAGCAACAGGGCCCTAATTTCTCTGGGTCCCTGTTTCAATTTTTATCTTACTGATCTTGAAGAGCTTTCAGACATTTCTCTTCTCCAACTTACTACTTTGAAGAGCAGACAAATGTTTCTGTTCCTGATGGGCAGTGTTTCCAAGAAAGATGTAGGAATGATGAAAAACTTTTTGTTATGAGCTTGGAGAGTGTATGTCCTATGTACTTACGTCTGACTCACAGTTATGTTGAGTTTATGCTCTGTACCAGTACAAGGTTGATGAGGTACAGTAGTGGTTGTCTTTCCTCTTGAATAAGCCGCTGATTTAAGTGGGTGCTGCTGGACGAAATGGACATAATATCAGCATTAAAATGTATGTTTCTATTTATTTAAAAGTCGCTTTGAGATTTGTTTTGTAACCAATTGCAATAATATCTTATAGTGTTCTATCTAACTGAAGTAGCAAGATTTTTCTTGTCATCAAATTTTAATTGATAGTCCTAAGATAATAAGTAGGATAATAGTACAAAGAGATAGAGAAAGGAGAAATTGATAAGAAATGAAGCAATTCAGATGGCTGGCAGTGTTAAAGATAGATAGTAATTATCCTCTGATAGTTATAAGAAATCTGATTCATGTTTCTCTAGACATAACAAATGAAGCATGTTATTTTTCCTTTTGAAGACATTTTGTATTGCGCTAGTAAATTCCTAGGAACCATTGGTGTACTGTACTATGAATTAAAGGATGGTAGTTATGTTAACTTATTTTCTGCTTTCCCTTTTGTTTTCTCCTTTACCTCTGTTTGCAGAAATGCCATTTGTCCTAACCAGATTAGGGATCATTGAAGTTAGCTTTCTCTGTTGTGTGGATGGATTGAAGGGATGAAGATTTGGACTGAAGAGCTGTGATCTTTAAAACCTGACCAATAGACAGGATCTTACTTTTCCTCTTCCTTTTTTCTCCTTGCCTCCTCACCCTGCTGCTACTGAAGTATATAACATCTCTCCCCCACCCCTTTTGACCCCTTTTGATTTGTTTACTGTCAATTCATTTGTGAATCAATGACCTTTGCTTCTGATTCAGGAGGAATCATAGAATGTTGGGTTGGAAGGGACCTTTAAAGGTGACCTACTCCAACCCCTCTGCCGTGGGCCGGGACATTTTTGTCTTTATCAGGTTGCTCAGAGCTCTGTCCAGCCTGGCCTTGAACACTTCCAGGGATGCAGCATCCACAACTTCTCTGGGTAACCTGTTTCAGTGTCTCACCACCTTCCTCATGAAAAATTTTTTTCTTATACCCAGTCTAAATCTACCATCTAAGAAGGCTAGACAAAAGCAGAAAATGTGGTCTTAAAGAGGCTAAAGGAAGATGGTTGCTGGTTTCAGGCAAAAGGAAGTAATATAATATTTTCTGACCAATTCTGTTCTTGTCCCTACTGTTGCTTGAAACCAGGAGAGAAGACTCACTTGGATTTTAGGGCTGGTAGGCATATCTCTCTGATTCCTGAATCTGATGATTTGTTTTATTATTAAGTCCCTTAGAAACGGTCCTCCCAGTCTTAACTCATCTCTTTCTCTGTGTTTATAAAGAATATTTAGGTCGGAACTTCTGTTGACATAGAGAATACTTATACTCTGAGTCAAAAAATCATTCCTATTTGATTGCTGAAAAATTGTCTTTCATGAAATACCAGCAAAAGCATCATGTCCATTGTGAAGCATGTTCACAGATGAGCGATGATTTTATTTTTCTCCTCATTGGGAAAGGAATTGCTTTTGGTTTTATATTAAATCTGAAATGTGACAGCTCAAACTGATGCCATGCGCATATAACTTGAGGATTTTTTGTAAAGGGCAAAAAAGCTTCCTTTTTTATAAGTACAAGGAAGTACTGATAATCTCACAAAGCAAAATCTGATATAATATCAAGGAGTCTTTCTGATGGAAACCCAGAATGGATTGACCTGAAATACTAGTGTTGCAAATTTATATAGGCTGTATTTAGCTGACAGAGGAGAAATTGTCTTGCAGAAAAAAACCTTAATTTTACACTCATTTAACTATTTTCCTCTGGAACGTAAGCAGTTGATAGTAAGACCCAGAGAAGTCTGGAGTGGTTTTGACTGACTATATTTCACTCTTTGAAAAGTCAGTATTTCTATTTGTCTTGAAGAATATTGTCAGAAGTTGAGTGAAAGACTGAAATCACTGTGCTTGAAACTGCCTACAGAGGGAGATCTTCTGCTAGATACTTGAAGGGTATAGATCTTGGATATTAACTCAGAAATATAGCAGCCAATTCACTATACTATGTATCTCATTGTAAGGACCCTGTCTAGCAAATCCAGATCTAAACAAGGGAAAGTCAAAGAAAGCATGCCCACCCCCCCACCCCAATGAGCAAGACTGGCAAACTGGTAACAGAGGATGACGAGAAGGCTGAGGTACTCAACAGCTTCTTTGCCTTAGTCTTCACTAGCAAGCTCTCTTCCCACACCTCTCAAGTGGATGAACTGCAACATGGGGGAAACAAAAGAGGGGGAGCAAAGTCCCTCACACTGTACATGAAGATCAGGTTTGTGACCACTTGAGGAACCTGAACATACGTAAGTCTATGGGACCTGATGAGATGCATCCCAGAGTCCTGAGGGAATTGGCTGATGCAATTGCTAAGCCACTCTCCATGGTATTTGAGAAGTCATGGCACTCAGATGAAGTCCCTGGTGACTGGAAAAAGGGAATCACTGCACCCATTTTTTAAAAAGGATAGAAAGAAGGACCCTGGGAACTAGCAGCCTGTCAGTCTCACCTCTGTGCCTGGCAAGATCACTGAACAGATCCTCCTAGAAGCTATGCTAAGGCACATGGAGGACAGGGAGGTGATTCAGGACAGCCAGCATGGCTTCACCAAGGGCAAGTCCTGCCTGACCAACCTAGTGTCCTTCTATGATGGAGTAGATTCATCAGTGAACAAAGGAAGTGCTACGGATGTTGTCTATCTGGACTTCGGTAAAGCCTGTGACACAGTCCCCCACAATATCTTTCTCTCTGAATTGGAGAAGTATGGATTTGATGGGTAGACTGGTCAGTGGAGGAGGAATTGGCTGGGTGGTTGCACCCAGAGGATAGCAGTCAATGGATGGACACCGGTGAGAAGTGGTGTCCCTCAGGGGCCATACTAGGACCAGTACTATTTAATATCTTCATCAATTATATAGACTTTGGGACTGAGTGCACCCTTAGCAAGTTTGCGGTTGACACCAAGAAGAATAGTGCAGTTGACACACCTGAGGGACAGGATACCATACAGAAGGACCCGGACAAGCTCAAGAAGTGAACCTCATGAGGTTCAACAAGGCCAAGTGCAAGATCCTGCACCTGGGTTGGGGCAACTCCCAGCATCAATACAGACTGGGGTAAGAAGGGATTGAGAGCAGCCCTGTGGAGAAAGACTTGGTGGTACTGATGGATGGAAGATCGATCATGAACTGGCAATGTATGCTTGCAGCCTAGAAGGCTGTATCAAAAGGATCATGGTCAGCAGGTCGAGGGAGATGATTCTGCCCCTCTGCTCTGGTAACACCCCACCTGGAACACTGCATCGAGCTCTGGGGCCCTCAGTACAGAAAAGACATGGAGAGGGTCCAGAGGAGAGCTACAAAGATGATCAGAGTGCTGGAACACTTCTGCTATGTGGAAAGGCTGAGAGACCTGGCATTGTTCAGCCTGGAGAAGAGAAGGCTCCAGGGAGACATTGTTGCATCATTTCAGTACTTAAAAGAGGCCTATAAGAAAGATGGGGACAGACTTTTTAGCTGGGCCTGTTGTGATAGGACAAGGGGTAAAGGTTTTAAATTAAAGGAGGGGAGATTCAGGCCAGACATGATGAAAAAATTTTTTAAAATGAGAGTGGTAAAACACAGGCAGAGGTTGCCCAGAGAGGTGGTAGATGCCTCATCCCTGGAAACATTCCAGGCCAGGCTGGATGGGGCTCTGAGCAACCTGATCTAGTTGAAGATGTCCCTGCTCATTGCAGAGGGGTTGGACTAGGTGACCTTTGAAGGTCCCTTCCAACTCAAACTATTCTATGATTCTATAACCCAACTCTCAGTGAAGACTGACTTTTTAATATAGCAGCTTACCAGAGTACTTCACTTGGTAACATATATCTGATTTATACAGTTTCTGAGTCCTGCAAATGTAGTAGAAGACAGTGGAGACCAGGTAATCCTATTTTGACATTCTGAAGCAGAGACTCAGATTTACAGGCATATCACAAAAGCAGACATATCAAGAAAGAAGTATAATGAATGGGGATTCTGTCCAGAAAATTATGGCATAAGAGTTCCCTTTAACAGTTCTGACCAAGCCTAGGAAAGGAAGATGGAACTAAACTAGAAAGATCTAGATATGGAAGTACTGAAATTTCAAACATGACTCAAGATTTAAAATTCAGTGGAGTGAGGTCAGTCTCTCTGGGTCAGATATGCCCCTGCACAAATTCCTCAAAGCACTTCATTTATTTAGCCATTTTTGTCTTATGTGGGTGCACATATAGTGTTCCTTTGAATTGCTCGAGATTCTCTGTGTCATATATACTGAGCTGATGGAGGAATGCCACTCCCAAAATGTTGTTAAATTGTCAAGGTTGCAAGTAGCAGCTACACACAACATGCACAAGTAACTGAATAAACGGAGACATACCTAAACCCAAAGAAAATAAGTCTGAACTGTCAACTGAACTATGAATAAAATTGTATTATATCGATTATGAGAAACTGCAACAATATTCCAGATCTTTTTGTGGGATTCAAAAGAATCTATTGGCAAATGTCTGGTTTACGCAAAGCTACAAGGATGAACACAGTGCTGAGAATTTCTCAGCGAATTTTCAGTGGAATTTCAGTAGCATGACTGGCATTTTACCACTATTCATACAGTTAGGACAGTACTCTGCTTCCCAAGAAGAAAAAGTTTATTTGCAAGTATAGCCTGTTATTTGTACTTATTAATCAGTGTATGCCATGCTTTGCTTTAATATCTGTGGTTATAGAAAGAAATGAACATACAGTTATGAAGGATCTCATAGTAATTCAGAATATAGAGATATAAATGCATCTACTAATACGCAAACCATAAATATCAAAGTAAAATTGTTCTTTTGACAGTTTTAATGAGGACTGTAGTTACTTTTCAGCACTAGTGTTTAATGCTTACAAAGTTCTATTTTCTTTCTCTGTCTTCCTTCTGCCCCAAGCAGACATTTCAACTAATTTAAATGAAAACAACTATATCGTATTCCAGAACATTCTTATCCTTTTGAATCTGGCAGAGGAGCAAGAGGGGAAAGCTGGGCATCTTCCTGTATATTCCAGAGGGCAAATCCATACTAATATCTGAGATAGACCCATAAAGAGTTGAAAAGATGTGAATAAGTTTTGCCTGATGTCTTATGATAGAAGGGATATGGAGACCTTTAGGGCAAGGATCAGAATTTCATTCTGTATAACATTCTTGAAATTTTTCAAGGTAAGACTTAATGGACTAGCTGAGACATTTTGCAACACACATGCAGTTCACAGCTGGGGTATGTAAAAATCTAGTATGGAGATGAGTTCTGCTAAAACTGTCTACAGGCTGTGGGTGAAGACAGTGAGCCTGGAGCTGTTTTGCTTGCCTGCAGGTTTTATTGCATATTGTGTGTTTTGACCACTTTTGTAGATATGAACAGAATAAATATTCAAGCTTCAAATGTAAATCTGGCCATGTGTTATACATGCTTTTAATAAGAAGAGAGTGGTGTGCTTAAAACACTGTTTATAACACAACTGATGGCAGCAAAAATTTTCAGCCATGGATCTCTGATTTCTTTTGTAGAAAGACATAACAAATACTTTCAAATAAGGAACATGATTCAGCCACACATTCACTCTTGAAATACAATGTTTGTATTGTCCCAGATTTGTTTACATTTATTTTAATACACATAATCAATCAGGCTGCCAAATGGACTTCACACCTAAAGCCTGAGTTTCTGGGAATAACTCATCAGCTAGTGTAATTGATGTGATTTTGGTAGTTTCATGATGAAATACTGAGGTACCTCACTCTCATAAACTTAGTGAAGATTGGGGAAAAATATAACATGAAATAACAGACATTGACTTCTAGAGACTTAATAATAAATAAACAAACACTAGTAACCTTACCCAAGGTCGAATTGTTAAATGTATTTTTACTGATGATTTCAGGGAACTAGAGGTGGAGCTAGAATGATACTGTGTGCTTCATTGTCTGACTGCAGGACCATGGAGAGTAGGAATTTGGATATGTAAGAGTTTATTGACTTCTACGTAATTCTTCATTATTTCAGATCCATCCTGAAATCTTATTATTGTACTTTAGTTATCAAGTTCATTTTCAGATAACAAGAGCCCTTCAGAAGTTATTTCTTAAGGATTTTTGGCTCCAAATGTTACATTCTCTACGAACCAGAGATACATAGCCTAATTTATCTAACTGATACTGAACAATGAATTTTAAAATACACAAAATCTGTCAGCCTTAATCACCTGTTTAGAGTTTAAAAAAATGGCAGCAAATTAAGCCATGAAATGCATGTGATTTGAATGACACATAGAAGGAAGAGCTGTCAGTTAATTATTAGTTTTCTTTGACTGTTAAATGTGACTTTTTGGCTGACACCAGGTGATTTTTTAAAACTGTGGAACTTGCAAAACTAGAACAGTACACTATGAAATTGATTGACTAGAAATTCGATCTGTAAAGAATGGATAATTTAAAGTATTATAATCTTGTATTACAATGTTTTCACATCTTTACAAGCTAACTATCAGATGTATTTAGATAATCTGAAATATTAGTCCCTACTAGACAAACTATAAATTATTTACCCTCTAGTGTCCATTAAAGCATCTGCACTTCCAGTCCATAAAATCAATGGAGTAATATTTATCTAACATCGTGTTTAATATTTATTAATACATGTTCAGTTAAAGACATTTTAGTAATTGATGTGGAAGTCAGAACTATTCATGTTTTGCAATGTATTGTCTGTCTATATCTTTGTACTTTAAATTAATGTTGTATTTGACAGAATCATAACAAATGATCTGATGATAATGGATAACAGATAGTCTGAGTACTGTCTTCAGAAGATGGGCTTTCTTGAAGCGTTGGAACTTGTTAAAGGGTTCAAGGGATGGTTTAGCCACACTTTGGTCACACCAAAGTCTAAATTTAACACCTGATGTCTTTTGTATTTGATTCCTGAATATATTTTCAGTGTTTGTTATTACCGTAGAATATAGGTCTACATCACAAAAATATCACACATGTTTAAGACACTAAACAAGTAACTTGCTGTAAGAGTCTTTGATAGGCTTTAATTTCTGAAAATCCCCTATGCTGCCAAATTTTTGCCAACTTAGAAATCAAAATATTGGAGTATCTTGGCAAGTAGATGTATCAGCATAATATGGCACTTATTGTGAAGCAGCTAACTGCCCCATAGCTTCGTTGCTGTGCAGTGGTGAGGAGGCAGGTCTGGGTTGCTGTGTAAGGAGTAACATTCTGCAGGTAAATAAAATGTCCCCTGAGCAGTAAATGTTCATATTCACTTGTGGAAAAGCAATCTAGAAGTCAGTTAAAGAGTAGGATAAAATATATTAGGGCCAGTTTTACTTTGAAGAGGACACAATGTCTTCACTGGGAGCCAGGACCACAATATCAATAACTCAGATTGTTGCTCAGTTATGTGACTGCTCGTCATAAGATCACTAAGGACTTAAGACATACAGGTAATTGATTGCTGACTTTCAGATGCACATAGAATATACATGAACCTTCCACTCCTCAGCTGCATATCAAGGTCCACTGGGTGACTTTACTAATTTTGCTGTTAATTCAGTTTTCAGGAACAAGGGAACAGTTCGTAAGAACTGCAGTTTGAATCATCAGGCATAATATTGTTCATAGCAGCTACAAGAGGCTGCCTATTTCTCCTTGAAGTTCCTGGCTGGATCCTAGCTGCACTGGGGCAGCTGATCTCTAATAGAAGAGGCTGCTTCTGTGCAACCACAAGGGCTGGTGCCCTAAAAATCTTCCTGCAAAGAACAGGAAATTTTTAAGCTGATTGATAAGAGCTTTAGGGTAGACCTAGGACCTTTTTCCAGAAGTGATTACAAAATAGTCCAAAATGTTTCAGTGAAAGTTTTGGCAGGGAGCGGGCCAGCCAACACAGATTGAGAAGGAGATTGCGAATACACAGGGGAAATTTTTAGCTTACTTTCTTAAAGGTCAGAGCTGATATCTAATTTGATCAGGGACTGCTTATACGTTGACTGGTACTAAGCGGGGGATTGTTAACTGTAAGGGAACTCAACCAGGGATTTGGGAAAGCAGGTCAGCTAGCCTCAGCCACCTCCTTTTGGTAAGCATCCATTGCATGAATTCTTTCCAGAGGACATTGTAACAATCCAGAATTAAACAAAACAGAATTAGAAGTAAATTTGAACACCTAACCTAAAGATGTCTTCTTACTTTCATGTACAGTAAGTAAATAAGTCTGTTTCCATCTTTTTAACATTCATATGGGGGTTATAGCATCCTATTCTAACCCTAGCCTGAGAGTCAACTGAGGGAGGTTGTTTATACCATGACTGTCTGGGATCCTGCTTCATGAAAAAAGGTGTAACCAAGTGAAAATCAATGTTTTTTATCTTGGCTTTTTTTTAACTGCATGTGTGGGCTATTAAGTCCTTCAAGCCATCTTTGAATACTAGTATGTTGTAGTTTAAAAACAACAACAGGAACAACACCAACACCACAACACCACAAACAAAAACCTGTGCAAAAAGTTTACTTAGTGAATTACTTTCTAGCGATTTATAGAACAAACAACATTTTCTCCCAGGCGATTGGTAGTTAATTTTCATCTGGATACATATTTTTTACAACAAATATATGAAAGCAAGCATCTCTTTGAAATAGTAAGAGCGACATAATGCTTCAGATCAGTTTTTGTACAAGAAATAAGTCGGAAAATGAATCAAACCACTATTTTGCATTCAACAGATCATTTAGTAAACAAGCATAGAAAATTAGAACCGTATTGATATGCTAATACATAAATACAACTATACTATTTTCTAGATCACAAAATTTTCATTAAAAATAGTAGAATACTAAACCAACCTTTTCCCTCACTCCTCTTAATTGCCAAGCATTATGGAATTTTGTTCTTTTTCTCAAATTTCTACTAAATTAGACTTGATCATTACAACCCCAATTGTAATTAAGTTCCTGTTCATAAAATAGTGCAGAAATAAAAATATTACTTTCCAGAACCGCACCTTTCAATACCACATCATCAGATAAATTTTAAAAGTAATTTCATTTAAAATTCATCTGTAATCAAAATAGGAAGTTGATTTGAAGGAATCATTTTACATTAGTTTTCCCATCCCAACCCCCTTCTTATATAAATTTGGTCTTCAGAAAAGCAATTTGTCAAAAATCAAATTAACTGTTTTAAGCCCCTTTCAAAAAGTTTTCGGATAAAAGTAAAAAACTAACCTGTACTTTGACCCCCATAATTTTTTTTTCTTTATAGTGGAAGAGGTTCTCATCCTGTATGGGAAGGAATGGGTTCGTTTTCCATTGTCGTAATATTTCCCTTTTATCTTCAGTATACTGACATTGATCACAGAATCGCAGAATGTTAGGGATTGGAAGGGACCTCGAAAGATCATCTAGTCAAATCCCCCCGCCGGAGCAGGAGCACCCAGATGAGCTTACACAGGAAGGCGTCCAGGCGGGTTTTGAATGTCTCCAGAGAAGGAGACTCCACAGCCTCCCTGGGCAGCCTGTTCCAGTGCTCTGGCACCCTCACTGTGAAGAAGTTTCTTCTCATATTTAAGTGGAACCTCCTGTGTTCCAGTTTGTACCCATTGCCCCTTGTCCTATCATTGGTTGTCACTGAGAAGAGCCTG
>VWYH01002401.1:0-21862 GCA_013399365.1 Pampusana beccarii | reverse complement strand
GTCAGTTGCTCCTATGTAACAGTTGCTGGACAATTCTTTGGCAGTTAGCTGGGGCTTTTTCCTGTTGAAGTGAGAGCATGAGACTTTCTTCTTACAGTTAATTTTAATGGGTTCTCATGTGTTTCCACTATGCAATCCTCTGGTGGTCTCACTGGTCCCTTAATCCGACTGGCGTGGGTCCATGCTTTTTCTGCTGTTCGTATTGCAGTTTCTGTAACTAACAGAACTTGAAAAGGCCCTTCCCACTTAGGAATTAAACTTTGTTCTTTCCAAGTCTTAACCAATACCCAGTCCCTAGGCTGAATTTTGTGTATTTTGAACCCTAACGGTGTTGATTGTGCAATCAATCCCTGTTCTCTCGTTCATTCATCGAGGTATAACTTGTACGTAGGTGCGTAAATTACAATCACTTATGCTCGGATTAGTAGCTGATTCTATGTAAGAATATGGTATTCCATATAACATTTTGTAAGCTGATAATCCCATGTCAGTTCTTGGTTGGGTCCTTATATTCAATAGAGCTAAGGGCAGACACTTTACCCATGACATTTGTGTCTCAATCATTAGTTTAGTAAGGGTTTGTTTTAGAGTCTGATTCATACGCTCCACCTGCCCAGAACTCTGGGGATGCCACGGGGTGTGGAAATCCCACCTAATTCCTAATATTTGGGCTAGATCTTTCAAGATTCTGGAGGTAAAGTGTGTGCCCTGATCCGAATCAATAAATCGTATTATCCCGTACCGGGGTATTAAATGTTCAAGTAGTACTTTTTCCACAAACCGAGCTGTTGCTCTAACAGCTGGGAAGGCTTCCACCCAATGTGTTAACTGATCTACTATTACTAACATATATTTCCATCAATTTACTTTTGGTAATTCAGTATAGTCCACTTGAATCCGTTTAAAAGGTCTGTACGCTATCCTCCTTCTTCCTGTGGGTGCTTGTCTTATCGCCTTCTTATTAACTTTTTGACAAATCAGGCACCCTTGTGTAATCTGTTTAGCAACCTCAATGATGCCAATACACCCATAGGATTTCAAAAATTGGTCACATACTGCCCTAGATCCCCAATGGGTTTGTTCATGTAATCTTTGCAATATTCTCCTAGCTAAAGGTTTGGATAACATCTCACGGCCATCTTCTAGAATCCATTTTCCTTCTTTTTCTTCTGCACCTAATTCTTTGATGGCTTTTAATTCTTCTGGTGTGAAGGCTACTCTCTGAATTTCCTCCTGTTTTTTTAGTTTATATATTGAAATTACCTCTTTTCCTTGGATAGCAGCCTCTTTAGCTATTTTATCAGCTAGATTATTCCCTCACACCTGAAATGCAGTTCCCCTTTGATGGCCTTTTACATGGACTACTGCTATTTCCTCTGGACCTTTCAGAGCCTCTAAAATGAGAGAAATTAGTTCCTCATGTATTAAGTTTTTTCCTTGGGTGTTTATCAGTCCCCTTTCCTTCCACAAATCATAACCTGCCTTCTCACAAAATGCATCTTTCCAGGTCAGTGGGATTATGCATTATGAGTTTTCCTATGCAAAAATGAAAAGTTATATTTTGCTATCCAGTTATTATTTGCCCATAACACTTTTATGTTTAGTTTCTTCTTCTTTTTTTACTTTTTTTTTTTTACTTTTTTTTTTTTTTTTGACTCATCCACCTACGAAGTGGGAGTTACCTACAGCTTGTTTAGTGCTTATATGGATAGAGCTTGTATGAAAGACCTTACATGCACTTCACTCCTTGATGGTCCCTGGCAGACTCAGTAAGCAGACTCTCTTGTGTGTCTGTATTCTCAGTGACTGTGAGTGCAAATACCGAAATTCATGTGGACTTCAGTATTTACATGCAGTGTCCCACACATTTGCCCACACATTCTAGCATGCCTTACACCTGAAAATTTTTCACTCAGTTTTTTGAACGGATCAAATAGTGACCCACTGACAAAAGCTGAAATAGGATTTAACAGTTCTGTTATTGTATCTGTATTCTGTATCTGTATGTATCTGTATCCACGATACAAATGTCAGGTTTTTATTGAAAAGGAAGTGAGGAAAAAAGGGAATTGTAGGATTTTCACAATGGTATTCAAATGCTTATTTTAATAGGTGAAAGCTAGCTATTCTGCTCATTTGTTACTTTTAAAATATTTATTCATTGCAAGAATGAATAAAAATGAATTACAAAGGAATGTGAGGAAGTTGGTACACATTCAATTGTACCTCTCCTGGCCAACTATGCATAGTTTATTTGCGTTTGCCAGTACAGACTGCTCTGATTCTTTGCCTGTGTTCTGGCACTCACTTCTCATCAGTTATAATAGGGGAAAGTTTCATTTCCGGTTTACTCTTCCTTCAGTGAGACTATTACCCACGTGACTAGCAGGAAGAAAGCATTGTCAGTGGAATATGCTGGTCTTTTGCACAAGTCTGGACTTTTGTAATTCTGATGCTTTGCTGGATTACCTGTTGATCTGAAAGTCTTTCTTTAGAAGTCCTTCACAGCTACTCACAAACATGCTAGCACTGTCTGGAAGTATGGGCTTTCCTACTGTGAAGTAAGCTATTTGGCTAATTGGCTGTGTGCTAGCTACTCTGCACTAGTTCGTCACTTAGATACACTTACCCCAAAGCAAAGGTGAAGTAGCAGACTATACCATGAAAGTGTAGGATAGCCAGCACAATACCTGTGCCTGCACCACAATAGATTCCCAGCACAGGCAGGCCTTAGAGTTGTAAAGGCTTTGCTGCCCTAAAAATATCACATCTTCTTTCAATTCACTGTGAGTTTCAGCAGCTTTAATTTTGTTGAGTTCTAAATGTGACTGCCTCTCCTGGTGGAGATGGGGTTAAAGAATTGAATTTTACTCTGCTCGTTTCTGACTACTGGCTAGCAGTACACAAGACACCCTGCAAGATTAAGCCTGGCAGCTAATAAAACTGCTGGATTTCATGCACAAAATGAGTTTGACTTGTACTTACTTGTCTTAGAAATATTATGCAGTTGTGTCAGAGCAACAGGCCTTTGCTTGTTCCAGACTTTGCCTTGTTCCCTCTGTGGTGCAGTTCCCTTCCACTTTGTATGTAAAAGTAGCTGGACACTCATGAAAACAAGTCGTGTGCCATTGCTTGTGGCTCTTTCGGAGAAAAAAAAACCATAACCAAACAAGTAGAGCTCAGAAACATTTATATGCTATGCAGAAATGAGGGCTAAAAAGCTAATGTTCCTAGTTCTCCCTTCACAGGGCATTTTCTGAACAGTAAATGCTGCCATACGGTAATACATAACTGCAAGGGCACAACAAGGCTGTATGAGAGGGTGTACTTAGCACTAAAAAAAGATGACTTGAGAAAACCAAAGCAAGCCAAGTAGATGCTTCCCTAATGATGTGGTGAAGAAAGTTCTCAGAGATGATAAGTGGACTTTTTTTGCAATGGAATACCATAAATAGACTAATGAAACTCTGCTTAGGAATATACTGACAACACCACTTCCAAGTTGCGGTTGCAGAGTGACAATTTTCCTGCCTTAGAAAAATACACACCTGGAATTCAATTCTGCCAGCAGATAGACAGCAAAGACTCACTGTAGTAATAGAATTCATCATACTCATATGTGCTTTATAATACACAATATGACATATTTTGAAAATTACATCTCTGATTTTCATCAGGTACTCCCCAAAGCAAAAAGGAAATAAAATGATGGTTCATATCACCAAACCCAGCTAATCACATTTTTCAAGAAGTGGAGAAAGATTAGTCTCTGCTGCTCCTTATTTGCTTAATGCTGCTGTATCTGGCTTTACAGTAACATGCTGGTAAAAAATGGATTGGGACATGCAGGTGGATGCTTGAGGTACAGAAGGATCTAGGTTTGGTTTGAAATGGACATAGAGACTTGAAACTTTGTTATTGCCTCTTCATAGGGTTAGCCTCAAAGTGCAGAACATTTAAACCCTTGCTGTGCTGAAGTCGCTCTGCCTATGCTCTGGACTGGAGGGATGTGAGGCAGCTCAAGTCAAAGAGAGTTGTATGGCTGCATTAGCCCAGTGTTGCAGCTGAGCTAGTGTACCTTGTCTGTCAGCTGGGATTATTAGCCTGTGGCTGGTATTGTGCTCACTCTTCTGGTCAGCCTGAATAGAAGGAGTGTATTTCTGCCTGCCATATGCTGCTCGAGCCCTGAGAGTCAGGGCCATGCTGCAAGCTGACTTCAGAGCACTTTGCCTCGTGGACCAGGAAAGATGTGGTTGTTATAGAGCTGAGATCCAATCTCCATGAGGTCTCCAGACAAGAACCTGAACTCAAAGGCCAACCTGCCAACAGCACCCCTTCCCTAGGAAGGTAAAATCCTGCCTAGACAATTAGATAGCATTCTTAGTGCATTTAATACAATATTTTTAAGGTGGATAGTCATGTTCTAGTGTAATGTAACAGAATATGAGTTAACTTCCTCTCACCTGTTAGCCTCTTCTCACTACTACCTTAATCACAACTCATCCCAAATACATTCATTCCAAGCTTCTCTTTCCTCTTCATTTGCCTTTCAGAGCTTAGTCATGCAGTTTCTCTGATTTTTTTCTTTCCTAGCCTCAGTTTTTCATTTGAATCATAGTTACCTGATGGCTTTAATTCGTGTTAGCATGCTTGTTGTCTACTCTAGGTCAGAGTGAATTCAGTGCTCATGAATGATACTAAACGAGCAACTCAGAAGAAGATATTTCAGTTGGTATTTTTCCATGGGTAGGAAGGTGTCAGAAATGCTTCAGTATGGTCTTCCAGAGAGGCCTCAAAAATATTCAAGCATCTGATTGGTGACGTTTGAAAAATCTTGCCTGTCTCTTGCAGGCAGTGAATCCAGTCCCAACACGCATGTTATCCTTTGGCTTCTCCCTACCGTGTCTACCTCAAGTAATGTTTTTGTGGTTGGTGGGACTGCTCTGTAGGAACTGAAATCACTTGTTTCACATACATCATAAAACTGCCATTAATGGCTGAGCATTTTGTTCACAGCCAAGCGGGCTGGACTAGGTCCAAGAATGAGCCCAGCTCCTCTCCCTTAGGCATCCGGTTCCACTCACTTGCAACACTAACAACCTCCACAATGTAAAATTCACTCTGCCTCTCCCAAAACAAAAAGTCCTCATGATATTACACCATGCTGTTCCTACATTCATGATAGAGGAGTGGTCCTATTAGAGAAGCAAGGCTGACTACATGTGCAACTCATGCAGTAGTGAATTATATGTTGTTAATAATAACTACTTCAAGCTGGTAAAAATGACCTAAGATACCAGACTGTGCTGGTTTGACTGAAAGTGAGTTAATTTTCTTCATGCAATTACAAACAATTATTTTTTGTAGCAAGCATAGTTGTTGTTTGGATTTAGTTTGAGAACAAGAAGATAACAACCCAGGAGAGAATAATGTTTTTCTTTAAGTAACTTTCCAGTGGTTTTGAGTTGGAACAAAGAGAATGTAAGAGCTTACTATTATCTTAGTTGTTATCTGGGAGCCAAGGTCTTTCTGAGCTCTCTGCCTGCATGTGTGAGGCAGCTGGGAAGGGAGAAGAGATGGGACAGACTTTGACTGACAACCAGACTGATCAATAATAATATTCCATGCCATTAGCGTCATGTTTCATATTTATGGAGAGTCAGATTTTCTGGTTAGGGAGACAGAGAGAGAGATGGAGACGCATTCCGGTTCTGCTCCATTTCAGTGGAGTTCTGTTTGGGAGTTTCTTTTAGTTTGGCCTTTTGCCATTCTGCCATTTTGCAGTGGCCTCTGGGCCTTTCTGCCTTTTTCTGTCTTCCTGCAGGATCGGGTGCTCAGGAACAGGGTGCTCTCTTCCCGTGATTGGCTGCTCAGTGCGAATGGAGTTTGTGAAGAATTGCATTGAATATCTTTTATATTCCGTTAATATTTTCCATTATATATATTTTTTTATTAGTAGCAGTATATATAGTGTTATTTTGGTATTTTGTTAAACTATTTTTATCTCAGTACACAAGTTTCTCCCTTCCCTTTCAATTCTCTCCACTATTTGGGGGAGAGAGAAGAGTGAGTGAGTAGTTATCATAGTTTTGATTGCTAGCTCGGGTTAAACCGCGACACCTTCCTTCTAAAATCATGAATAGCACTATAAGGCATCCCATGCATCCATCACCACTCCTCCTGACTTTATTTTCCTGCTCTTAGGGAACTGAAGGAGCTGTGCAAAAATGTGACACAGAGTTTTATGGCCAAGGGACACAGTCTGGAGTTATTCTAACTCCACACTGCGGGTGGTTGGCATACAACTGGTTCTCCATTAGGAGAATAAGTTCCTATTATAATGTGAACATGAAACCCAGCAACTGTTTTCCAGGAAGTGCAGTGAGGAAGAAAATGGAAATGAAGATTATTTATTGTTGCTTTCCCTCAGCCAGGCAACCTTGCAGACAGTGAGATATATTTTCTGCTCATTTTCACTGGTCATCACTCTACTGACTTCAGTGCAGTTTTGTCAATTTACATCAGCAGAGATGTGACTTTCTGCTTGCCTGAACTTTATATAGACAATCCATCATTCAGTCAGTTGCAGACTGTGTGTTTTATGGGCAACATCAGCTTCAGTGTATACACATCTACCCTTTGTCAAGACATGCACTGTTTGTGTTCAAAGCAGCCAAATACATTTTTATGAACAGAGACCTCAGACATTACTTTGGCAACCTAATACTGTCAGTCAGGAGTAAATTAGTAATGGTTTTCAGCAGCAGAAAATGCAAAATCCTGTTCCTGGTGGCTGTGCACTGTGGTATCATGTTTCATTGAGAAAGCAGTGCAAGACATTTGTAGCACTGGAATTCCATAGTACATTACATTAGCAGTCAGGAGAATGAGTTATGTTTAAAGGGCGTTTTGTTCCTCTGAGCTTCAAATTCCAATGCAAAACTCACTTGTTTTATATTTTGTATAGAAAATGCCTTCTAACATTTAATAATTAATAAAATAATAATATAATAATATATTATATAAAATAATAATTATATATAATAAATATTAATAAAAAAAATAATGCCTCCTGACATTAAATAAATTAGATTCTGGGCAGTAACTATGAAAATCAAAACTTAGGTGAAAAGATGTGTCTGATGCCTGTTAAGTTTTTAATACAGCTTTTCTGTGTAGAAATAGCATGGCTGTAAAAATATTGCAGAAGATTTTAAGGGTTTTTTTAATACATTGAGTAATACAGAAACTTTTTTCTGACTAAATGTAAGGAAAGACTGTAGTGTTTTAATTTTCTAAGAAAACTGAAGCTAAATTGATGAGCTCTGAAGTTCTGATTTTGCACAATTTATTAAGCATTTTTGCAATGGATTTTACTTGCTCAGATCTGTCCCCTCCAATGTATTTCAAACATTTTCTTTTATAAAATTTCCTGCAAATTTTTTTAGGGTTTAGTACAAAAAGCATCATGATGATAAGTGGGCAATTCACTTGGAAATGAAACACGCCATTGGTGTGATTTGAGGGCAGAATATTTTCCATGTTCAATATCAAGATCAACGTATACTTCTGTGTTCTGGTATGGGCGAAGACAGCAGCTATTCTCCAAAGGGTCAGGCAACTCCTTTAAGCTTACAAAACTGGTTGACATAATGCTTATTTTTTAAAAAGGTTCTGAATAACTGCTGTTGTAGGACTTTACTGCTTTAAAACTACTTAAATATGTGATCTTACTTATCAATTTTTCTCATATATGTACAGTCAGTTTTCTTTGGCTATTCAGATTGTCTTTGTTCTTAGTCTTTTCTCACCAAGGGATTTGATTGATGACTCCAGATAAAAATTACATTTCTGGTGGTGTTGAATATTTGTTACAAAAATGGCAGAAAGTCTTTAAAATGTGATTTAAGAAACACATAGGTAGTAACCTCCACTATTCATGGTGTACGAATGTGTTCTAGGAAAATATGGGTGTTTAACAGATATGTCAAGTAGGAAATTTGGTAGACGTTATGCTCAAAAATACTGGGGATATGATCCTAAATGTGTTTGTTGGAACAATGAGATAATTGAGTAAATATAAATCACATCATAAATTTTTCTACCTAGGACTAATATGCTCCCCAAGTGGTCTGTCCCAGATAGGTGAACTTTCATGTTAGGTCTGGAAGGGTTGTATGTGGGTCTTCAGTTAGGCTGCTGCTTCTGGCTGGAGGGAGATCATTCTTTCACAATGGTTAAATGAGGTGGGGTGCTGTGTGTAGCTCCATCCTCATGCCTTGTGAGCAATATAGCTAATCAAAGTCCAAGGATGTCTTCTTCCAACCCCAACTTTTCCCATTCTGATGGCTAGTATCCTCAGATGTCACTGTAGACTAATAATGTTTTAACCTTTATTAGTGTAGATTTTTCTGCAGTTCTTCTCTTCCTCTTTTGACACTTAAGCTAGTCTTTTATATGCAGGAACAAGACCAAAGGCAGGTTTTATGTGCAGGCTTTGAAATACAAAGCTGATGGTCTAGGACAGATATTATAAGCTCATCAGTCCTTAATGAGTCCTTTGGGAAAAAAAAAGATAAAACCAGGAAATCAAAGCTGTAGGATGCCTCACTTTGCTGAGACACCTGGCATCGATTGTTTCTAGGAAAAGTAATGAAGAGTAGGCAACTTTTTCGCCAACTGTTGAAGCCAGATCATGCTTCACTGCAACTTTATAGAGGTAAATGTGATCCTATTTCAGAGGAAATGGGAGACCTCAGCTGTTCTGCAATGCTGTGAGCAGATTGGGCCAAACAGCTGACCTCAAATGAGCGGCACCACAGCAGGCTTCATGGAGAAACTACAAGCTCAAAGCACAGACTCTTGCTTTTTGTCAGGTTTTTATTAGAATTAGGTTTTCTATTCTAGGCCACTGAAATTAGAGGGGCAAGCAGAGCTAGCCTTTACCATTATTGCCATGGGAGGAAGAAACAGTGATTTTAGTGGAAGTTTTATTAAGTTGCCTGTGGTTATCTGAAGACATTCTTCTGCTGGGCTCTGGAGCTGAGATGTAGTGCTGCAGGTTGAGACAAGTATTTGTACCATCAAGAAAGGAAGAAAATTAATTTGCTTAGTCCTTGTGAGATATAATTAGGAATATTCAGATGGAAAAAATAATGGAAAAATGAGCTTGAATTTACTGAAAAAAATCCAAATGTATGCACGTATTTATGTATAAATGACAAGGTTCATTAGACAGTTTTGGAGATTCTCAGAGGATAGTAGTAGAAGATAAATTCCTTAAAGGTTTAATGAGCAGGCTTGACAAATCACTGTAATATATCACCTGGATTGCCTAGGCAGTGCCAAGATGACCTACTAGGTATCTGGTTTAGAGTTTTATTTGAGAGGAGAAAAATCCAAAGACACTAAAGGAAATTTAAAAAAATCCAGCCCTCCTTTTTCTGCAGAGGGATCTTGTTGTCTTCTGGGATTTTGAGACCTTCCACCAAATTCTTTCTGGACATACTCAGCGTGCAAAATAGAAACAAGAGCACTTGTTTATCTCCAGTTTCTTCATCACTGCAGCATCTGTACCACTGTCCAAAAGCTGCTGTTTAGCGGGAAATATTTCTTCCCCATGTAGGGTACAGTCCGTGATAGCAAATAATCAATTTACTAAGGCCAAGGAGTGATCGTGAAATGTAATCCACTGAAAACTAGACAGTGAGGAGGAAGAGAGGTGACCTGTGGGGAATGTGTAGGGCCATAACATTAGCAGTGGGGTTGTCCTTAGCAGATATTTTAGCTATTCAGTAAACCCAGACAGAATCATGATTCAGGAATATAAAAGGTAACTCCCTCTTGCTTGTTACTAAGAAAGGAAACACTACAAATCAGATGGCAAAAAGTAAAAAAAAAAAAGAAAAAGTAAAAAGAAAAAAGAAAAATAAAGAAAAAAATTAAAAATGGAATAATAAGAAAGCAAAATATAAAGCAGAAGAAAAAAGAAATCAGTAAACCTTCATGAAATCCAGAAGGCTTGGGGACAATGTGCATTCTTTGCCTGCTCTCTGTTGATTACCATTCAGCCCACACAGGCTGACTGAAATAGACCTCCCAAAAGGTGGCTGTCATGCAACAGTGTACAGGTGAATGGAAAAGGCCTGAGCCTCTGATGTGCTTAATTTACTGGTTTGGAGACAGTCATTGCTTCATGACTGAGATAAAAATAGAGAATTACCAGAAACCCCAGAAGTTCTGTTTGTAACGAGCAATCCTGCTTTTTGCTATTCCCCACCATCCCTAACATCTGTAGCTTTTCCTCCATCCTGCAGCCAGCCTAGCCATCCCTTGCAGACAGCTGATGGCCACTGGGCTCTTCTGCAGTTTGGCGTTTGTTAAGCCCTACCTCACTCTGCTGATTTCCTTGCACAGGTGTTAGGGGGACTAGCTGGGGGATTTAGGAGCTGAAAATCATGCTCCAAGAAGGGCAAAATGCTACAGCTAGAGTCCTGTTTATAAGATTTAGTGAAATGTTTTAGAGACATTTACTTGCATTTATGAGGCATGCCCTTAGTTCAAGAAACATCTAAAGCAGAATAGTACATCTAGGTGTCATTTCACCAAAAATGTGAATTATCTAGTGTTTTCTTGTACTGTATCTTCTTAGTTTCCCTCCCTGAAATGGAAAGGAGGATTATTTAAGCATGGGGCAGAAGAGTTCAAACTTGGTTTTGCAACACCTGCTGTCATAAACAGTCCCTGTGAGGTTGCTTGGAAGAATAAAGGCTGCATTCTTCCTGTCTGCAGAGCACATCAGGAGGCTAAAGCCAAGGTTCTTTTTCTTACTGAAGAAAATCAGACTAAGGTCTGTGCCTGAGACATCATGAAATGGGGAGGTGCCTGCCAGAGCTCCCCCATTTTCCATGTGGCCATTACTCCAGCACAGATTAGGAAAACATTCTCTACCCAGCTGGGAGTAATCCAAGGTCTAGGTTGTCACTTCAGGACAGATGGAGTTGGCTATTTGTCCTCCTCCTACTCTATTGTGTGTGAAATGGCCTTTCCTGTACACATATGGTCACTGTACATGTGTGTGAATTTATGCCTCTGGGACCTCCCTCATGCTGGATAATCCCTCCTAATTATTTTATGATGGCCAAGATGTATGCCACCTGAAAAAATCATACCACGTGTTTCCCCTGTACAAGGGGAGGGGGCACTCAGAGTTAGCAGCTGCAAGGCTATGAACAGAAAAGAGATGTGTCTGCCCGTCCCTCCCTCCCTCCCTCCCTCCCTTCCTTCCTTCCTTCCTTCCTTCCTTCCTTCCTTCCTTCCTTCCTTCCTTCCTTCCTTCCTTCCTTCCTTCCTTCCTTCCTTCCTTCCTTCCTTCCTTCCTTCCTTCTTCTTGCAGGTTCAGTCTGTGGAATTGTCAATCACAGGCTCCGGTAGAAAGGCTTCAAAGACTGTTGATGGCTTTCATACTGTTTTTGTTATGTATTAAAATTTAAGAATAATATGCATCTAAAAATGCTCCATTCTGTAAATTTAAATATGTTTCTCCCTCAAGCCCTTCTTTTTTTCCAACATCGTAGTTAGAGAGGCTAAGATAAAAGTAAGAAAATCTTAGCTACCTCTTCTAATGGTAGATATAAAAGGGGATTAATCAAAAAAGCATTTAGTGTCTTCTTGCAGCTCACCACCAGTCTAAGCTAAGATTTATCAAGAGATCAGCCTGGCCTGTGGTGCAGCAAAGTTTAGTCAGGCTTTAAAATAAAACTCTTTGGGGAAAATATCACTAAAAAAACCTGTCATACGTTTATCCATGAATAGGTTCAAGAACTACAAATAGACACCAGTGCTTAAAACAACATGGAATAACGTTGCAAGAATGAATAAACACCTGTCTTGTTTTGAAATGTGTAAAATATGAATTTTAATACCTCTGCACTAGATGGGGTACAGTGATATCCCAAGTTTTTTAAGGAAACAGAAATTCTGCATTATTTTAATGGTTAAATGGCATCATGTTATTAAACAAGTATATAGATGTCAGTCAGAATCCTCCCACTAATGAACACCACTGAAATCTCTGGTGCCTAAAAATGCCTTGATATTTGGGAAATGGCTGGGTACTTTACATCTTAAACTACCCTGACACCACTGTTAGGGATTTAGCACATCAAACCTGGTTCACAGAGAGCAGCGCGACTCCTCTTTCCAGCACAAACTGTAAAACACATTCACTCTCTGAGGAAGACTCATAATTAGTAAATGCAATCAAGCAATGAAAGCCTTGCTGTTTGTTTGTGTTAATGCTTATTGCACATTACTGGAAAGCAAAACAACACAGTTGCCCAACCATTATAGTGTCACAAAATAATGCTTTAAGGAACCTAAGGAGGTTTTCCATCCTTCATCTGAGACAGGATCAGTTACTCTGGTCTCATCTCTGACAGGTTTTTGTTTAAACTAGAGAGTCAGTGAAGGACATCTCCAGCATCTGCAGGCTGCTTTGGCAGAGTAGAATAGTTTTTCTAACACCTATCCTTAGCCTCCTTGCTAAACATTAAGTTCTTTTCCTTCTGTCTACTACAGCCACAGATATAAAATAGTGTCAGTCCCATAGAGCAGCCTGTTTCATAATGGAATTATTTTCTGATCGCTACTTGGGGTTATACGTTACTTAACTTTTTATGGGAAGAGTTACATTTGTTATATTAAAGCCTATAAGACATGCAGTCCAGTACTCATTTCCCACTTCACAAACAGAGAGTAAAATTTCCTTTCTGTTCCAACCATAATAAAAGTATCAGCTAATTGGTTTTACAATGTGGTATTTTAATGATGGTTTACTATATTCAGCATAACCTGTTTCCGTTTCACTAGTAAGGAAGATTCTGGGCCTCTCTTCTATACATCTTGCAAAAAGAACCCTTGTTTTGTGAAAACTACCTTTTTACCTCTGTTCAGAGAGCCAGGTTTAACTCCCAGATCGTGAGTGGAAGTTATTTTGCTTCTTACTGAAGAATGTCAGGAAGATGTCTTTGGGGACTAGATTCATTTTGTTGTGTTATGATTGTAAGGAAATTTGCTTTGCTAAAGGTAAATGCTCAGGAAAAAAAAGAGACAAAGGAGTAAAACAAAAAGAAAAACTTATTCAAATAAAGGGAGGAGTCCACTGGGCATATCCCTGTGGGGTCTCTTCAAAAACATGGGAGGACACAGCTCCCTAATTACCCTAGTTCCCCAGCCACAAGTCATCCCTCCTTCTTTCCCCATTGGCTGAGGCAGTCATAGCGTACAAGCTTTCTGATACACCTGTTTCATATCTCCCTACCACCACCCCCTGTTAGCTGATTGGTTAAACCTAACTTCCCTCCTTTTATCGTAAATCTGTTGCACCCTATTTTTGTGAAGACGTGGGATAGCTGTTCCTATCCCCCCTCTTCTATTTTTTTAATTACTGTCTTTACAAAATTTTACTGCCGTTAGTTTTGTGTCTTCCTCCAGAGTCTTTCCTGGTTTAGGAATGATTTTCAGAGACATCATCCTCTGTCCTTTCTGTATTATTTCTGATATAGCAACAACTTGCATCATCTGAACTGCATGCTGAATAAGCTGGCTGAAACATGGTATCATACAAGGTAAGAACATTAAGGCTGCTGTGGCACAGAGGAAAAAGAATAACATTCATTTAATCATGGTCTTCCAGCTAACCACGAAAAAATATCCCATCCCTTCCAAGTTTGAGTGGCTACATGAGCAAGTTTCCTCATTTCTTTAGTGATTTCTATCACCACCTTCCCATTATCATATATTTTTAGGCAACAGTTGGATTCATTCAATTTACCACACACTCCTTCTTCAGCTAATAAACTAGGACCATTCTATGCTGGAATATTGTGGTCCTCATCTGAGTAGCCTGTTCTGCCAGGAGGTCAAGAACCTCAAGCTGTCTGATTAGTTATGATTTCTAAGACAACCTGTAATCTAATTATCCTGTTCAAATTATAGATTACTTTCCTCACTCCAGAGAATAGTTCATGTGGGTTCCAGGTTGCGGGTCCATAGTGTTATTTGCTTGGGTGGCCACTCATTTTTTTCCCCAAGTTGGAATACTCCCCCTTGTCAGAGAGGTATCAATTGATCGCTCTTGTATACTTTGTATACTCATTGTATACTTTAATCCCCAAAGTGTTCCCTTGGACCTGTGGTAATAAAAAGAATAAGGACCTAATATAACCAACATAGCATATTCCTGTCCTG
Organism: Pampusana beccarii; assembly: GCA_013399365.1. Taxonomy (NCBI): domain Eukaryota; kingdom Metazoa; phylum Chordata; class Aves; order Columbiformes; family Columbidae; genus Pampusana; species Pampusana beccarii. The sequence continues at coordinate 7,612 of VWYH01002401.1, read as the reverse complement.
TTTTGGGGTAATTTGCTATAAGCATACTGCCCACAAATCCAGTAATGGCCTTTTAAGGCCCAGGTTCCATTGGGGAAAGGACCATCCCAAGCTTCTGTATCAACTGGGGCACGGTAATATAGGGTGTCCTTTGTCCCTAGTGGTCCTCCTATAACGTTATGGTCAGATGTGCCATTATAACAATAATTACATTTCCATACTTCTGCTTCTGGTTGCCATGTGCAGTTACAACCCCAACCCAAATCTGTGCTATTTCTTGTCTGGTTGGCTGCAGACCAGAATTTTTCAGAATATGTTCTACTCCCATTCTAAGGCTGCCAGACCCAACAAAAGGCCTGTGGCACAGATCCTTCTTCAGTAGTGTTACCGTTCTGACAACTAAAAATGGCAGCCTGGAATTTCTGATCCAAAATTACCTTGATACACCCATATCCTGTAAAGTTGGCATATGAGCATTTCACCCAATTTTGATTGGAAAGTTGAACATGGGTCTGATTCCCCTTTCCTTGATACTGGGAACAATTTAATTTTCCACAATTTGGTATGGTACAATCGTATGCAGGAGACAGTGTCCAATTACAAATACTCTCTCCTACACACAGTCCCCCAGTTCTAGTTCTGTTTAAGCAATAAATACCTTTCCCTGGAAATATGATTCACTAGGGACTCCCTTCTTCTGTCCAGAAACCGGTCCCGTTATGAACTATACTCAAATTGCTTACCTGCCATTTAGGTTGACGTGGTTGGGTAACCCATGGCCAATCTCCCGCTTCCCCTGGGCTTCCACAAACCCAGCAATTACTCAAGTTAAAGGTTTTTGCAATTTCTTCTCTTAAAGCCAAAAACCAATTTTCCCATTCTTGACTTTGGTTCTGCCAGAAACATAAAACTATGATTATTATCCTTAAAAATAACAGTATACCAACCAATATAACTACAGCACAGTTAACTCTGATACCACAATGTCAGATGGGAGGTAACAGATAATCAATAAGCTAGTTGTGGGTGGACACTCAGAGTTTCTCCCAAGGTCAACACACAGTCTATTGATCTGATTTGCCTTTGCTGATGGTCAACTACAGCTTCCCTTCTGATACTTCTAGTTTTGAAGTCTAAGTATCAGGGGCTCTGGAGATCTTGACTTTGGTGTGATGAGTCCATCCATGCTCATCTGTTTTAACTGCTGTTTCATTTGTCAATAATACTTGATATGGTCCCCACTACTTTGCCATGGGCAATGCTTCTTTCCACTCTTTAACAAGGACCCAATCTCCAGGATGGATGTTGTGGACTGCAAAGTCCAGGGGTAGAGTCTGTACCAGTTGAGCTTCCTGCCAAAGAGATTTTATGAGAGACAGTATCCTGGCCGCATATTGTTTTAAATATACATCACTTATCTCCACCTCCTTACTGAGTTGTGAACTGGTAGGATACGGAATTACAAACATCAACTCAAAGGGAGACAACTGAATGTCCCCTCTTGGCTTGGTTCGTATTCTAGCCAAAGCCAGTGGCAGTAGCTGTGTCCACAGCATTTTGGTTGACAACACCAATTTTAAAAGGTGCTTCTTGATCTCCCCATTCATCTTTTCTACTAGAACTGAGCTTTGAGGATGCCATGGAGTGTGTAAGTCCCATTGCATTCCTAAAGCAACCATAAACCCTTGAAGAATCTTTCCTGTGAAATGAGGTCCTCTGAGTCAATTACCTCTACTATTCCATATCTTGGAATTATTTGTTCTAAAAACACTTAAACAACCAATCCAATGATGGCTGAAGTGACCGGAAATGCTTCTGGCCATTCTGGTAATTGATATACTACTATTAAAAAATATATATGTCTTCCTACTTGAGGCATTTAAGTAAAGTCCACCAGACATCATCAGAATGGGCATACTGCCCAGGGATGTCCTCCCCTGGCAACTTCCCTTGTAACCTGGTTATTAACTTTGGCACAGATCAAACAACCTGCAAAAGTTCTTTTTGTTACAGTAAAAAGACCCAGGGTAGCATATTCCTTGAGGACAGCCTCTGCCAGTCCCTGAGAGCCCCAATGACTTCTTTCATGAAATTGCTTCAATATTTGTAAAGCTAAAGCCTTCAGTACCCACTGTTTACCACCCTTTGTAAACCAATTGTCCCCCTTGTCTACCACCCCATTATTTTTAATCATCTCCAGCTCCTCTGGTGGAAAGGACATTATCTCTAGCAGTGGTTGAGCCACTGGGAGCAAAGCAAGCATCTTAGACACTTCTGGCAGAAGTGCCTCTTTTCAAGCTATTGCTTCCTCTGAGTATCCTTTTTGATGTCCTCTGATTTGTATTATCACCATCTTCTCTGGTAAATTTACCACCTCCAATAGGTGGGCAATTAAGTTTTCATGAACTAAGATTTTTCCTCTACAGGTTAATAACCCTCTTTGCTCCCAGTTTCCCAAATGCATGAGCCACCCTGTATGCGTATTTTGAGTCCATAAATATGTTTACCACTTTTCCCTGATATCATTTGCAAGCTCTTACCAAGGTATACAATTCTACTGTCTGTACTGACCATGTGGAAGGTAACTTCCTCCCTCTAGCAATTCCCTTCCTTTTATTACTGCATAACCTGCAGCTCGCTTTCCTTCTACCATTCTTGAAGATCCATCAATAGACACATTTTCCCCTTTAGCCAGGGGGTACTCTATAATTCTTCTCTAGCTTGAGTCTGAAGATCCACTACTTGAATACAGTAATGAATTTTCTCCAAGCCTCCTCCCTCCGGACTAGTTAAACAAGAGGCCGGGTTAAACCCTTTCCCACTGCTTAATTCTAAATCCTCCTGATCCATTAAACAAGTTTCATAGTGTAATAACCTAGCACTGGTCATCCACTTAGAAGCTTTCTCAGTTAACAAAGCCTTAATTTGATGTGGAACTTTAACAATGAGAGGTCCTCCTGCAGTCAGTCTTCGGGTCTCAGTTACCATTCAAGCCATAGCTGCACAATTTTGCAGACAATGTGGCCACCTTCTAGACACTGGGTCTAACATTTCAGAAAAATAGGCCACTGGTCTTTAACTACCCCTGTGTTCTTGCACTAGAATTCCCTTAGCATGGTCCTGTTTAACATCCACATATAATTCCAATTCTCTTCTCTGGTCAGGAAAGTCTAGGGCCGCTGCCTTTGTTAATTTACTCTTTAAGGGTTGAAAACTCTGCTTTCCCTCAGGTGTCCATGTTATAATATTAGGACTCTCCTGAGTTAAAAAGTCACATAGTGGACTTGCTAGAAGTGAAAAATCCTCTATCCAGGTTCTACAATATCCTATTAATACTAAAAATTGTCACAATTCCCTTTTGGTTTTGGGTAAGGGAACTTGCGAAATTTCCTTAGTCCTTTCGGGGTCAATATATTGTAAACCCTCAGTGAGAATGTGTCACAAATATTTAACTTCCTTTTCTACCATTTGCACCTTTTTTTCTGACACTTTGATTCCTTTTCTAGCTAAAAAGTTTAATAGGTTCACTGTAGCTTCTTCTATTATCTCGTCTCTTTCCCCCATTAAATCATCCACATACTGCAATAACTTCACTCATGGGGTTAAAATAAATTCTTTCAATACTTCCTGTAAAGCCTGTCCAAACAGGACTGGTGGCTCTGCACATTCTTGAGGGAAAACTGTCTATGTTAGCTTTTGTTTCACTATTTTCCCTTTTTCCTCCTGCTCCCATGCAAAGGCAAAATATTGTTTACTATCCTCTGTAAGTGGGCATCCCCAAAAGGCATATTTTAAATCAATCACTGAATAACAGTGGTGTGACAAGGGTATTTGATTTAGGGTGGTGTAAGGATCTGGAACTGTAAGGTGCCTTGGCTTAATAATCCCATTTATTATTCACAAATCCCACACTATTCTATAAGTTCCATCTCTCTTTTCAATATAGGAGTGCTATAGGGAGATATATAGGGCTCCAAAAGTCCCGCCTTTAAAAGACCATCTATAATGGAAGGTAATCCTTTCCTCCCATCCTTTGAAATGAGACGTTGTCTTTTAGAAACCACCTGCCCTGGTTGTTTCAGAGTTATTTGTAATGGTTCCATTTCTAATTTCCCATATTTCCCTGGAACTGCCCATGCCTCTGGATCTATTTTAGCAGAAGCCTCAGCAGATAGTTTATGTAAGGTCACAACAGTGTTTGCTCCGTTGTCACTCTTAATGATATTAATTTGCATTCCCAATTTTGCCATTAAGTCCCTACCTAGCAAATTACAATCACAATCAGGAACATATGAAAAATTCATGCATTTCAAATCTGTCACCTATGTTTACTAAAATTGGTTGTAAGAGTTGCACCTTTTTGTCCTGACCACTCACTCCTTGTATTATCATTGACCCTTTAGACAATTGTGTTTCTTTATGTATAAAATTCAAAGTAGATCAAGTGGCTCCAGTATCTGCCAAAAAGATTACTTCCTCTCTCTTTGGACCCACTTTACAAGTTATCGAGGTAAGTGTGGATTCTAAATATGAGAGCCCCTGACACCACTAGCAATTCCTTTTCATTATTGAGTGTACTTCTTCATGAGATTCTGCTTATCTCTGCAGACATTCCTGTTTCCAATGTCCCTCCTCTTTGCAAATTGCTCACTGGTTTTTCCTTAATCTTACTCTTGGTGGCTGCAGTGCCACCAGAGAAGGGTGCACCTCCACCTTGTCCTCTTATCCCCATACCTCTAACACACCTTCCTCTTCCTTATTGAGGTGGGGGTTGTAAAACCTGGGCCATCACCCTTGCCTTCGTTTTCACTTTTTCTTCATCACTTCTTACATACACCTCCTGGGCCTTTCTCATCAATTCTTCTAGGGACTCGTTTTGTCATTCTTCATCTTTCTGTAATCTCCTATGTCCAGCCAAGATTTAGTAACAAACTGGACTTAAGCAGTGTGTCAAAGGCTGGTCCCTCAGGATCAAATCCACCTTGTTTTCTAAAGGTGCCTCTAGCTCTGTCTAACCAACTAGAGGGACTCTCATCCTTATTTTGCTCAAAAGCCATGGCCTTTGACATGTTGTTTGTTTTCAGAACTGCTGTGTTTATTGCCCTAATTACATAGGCGTGGCAGTCCCTCATCCAGACTAAGCCTGGTTGTTTGGATCCAGTTAGGGTCTACTTGTGGCATTGTCTTCTTCCCCAAATATTAATCTATTTTCTCCCCTACTCCAACAGGGTCATCCAGACAGCAGTGTAGCTCCTTTATACCTCTGTTATCTTGTGGTGTTAAAGGTACAATAACAAATCCAAAACCTCCATCTTGTCCTCTCAAAGAGACCTGTCTCAGGGGCATCTGATGAATTTTCTCAGGCTATACTTTAGGTTTATGAGGAGCCTCATATTGGGTTCATCTCCTAGTTTTATGTGGAGAAATAACTTTCAAATGATCCTCTCCTTTACTGCCATCATCTGGAGGGGCTGTTGGGCTCACTTGGGAGTTCATATCCACCCTCTCTGGATCTGGTATTGGGGGATACAATAAGGAACCTCCAATTGTTTCTTCTACTTGTTCAGGTCGATTAGGAGGAGTTCATACATAAGATGGGGTTAAGTACTGGAGAATGTCCCATCTTTCCTTATTCCTTTTAATTTCTCCTTTCTTTGTTATATATAATCCCTCTGGTTTTGTTATTTCATCCCCTACCATTTTCCCTTTTAACTACATTCATCCACATTCTTGTTTGATTAGTTCCTTCTCAGTGTTTGTTAAATATAAACACAAATGCTGACATATTGATGTATCATCACTGCCTAAAGAGGGCCACCTATATCCTTTAACTAATTGCTATTCTGGTCATGTAAAATAGCAATATTTTACCAGAACTTCTTTAGTTATCTCTGGGGGTGGTCTTAGACTATCCCCAAATTTCATCATCCTCCCTAATGGACTATCTTGAGTTATTGTGAGACTATCCTCTCCCCTGCCCCCCTCCATATTCTTTTTTTTCCCCTTTACTCTTCACACTTCCCATAATTATAATTACAACTACAAGTACCCAAAGAGTTCACAGGTGTGAGGCTTCTTTTCACTTGTTATGAGCACTGTTTTGTTAAAGGAACAATTTGGCAGAAGCTAAACCACCTTGCGTTCCAGCTTGATCTCAGTATATTACTGGCTGCGGCCGGGCTTAGCCTCTGAGTCATGCCCAATTATGCTCTATACTGATATATATCTCCTGGAGAGAGATACAGCCTCCAAGTTCTGCTCCACTGTTCATGATTTGCCCTTTCACTTCAGCCAATAGCATACACTCACGGATTCCTGCCACGATGACTTTTAAAATCCCTTTACACACACACACACACACACACACAGAGTTAACTTTTTTCCTTTTACTGTTGCCCTTTTTCCTTTACCTTTTCCCTTTTACCAAGCTTTATAACCAGGGAACCTTTAAATCTTTCCTTTTAGGTCTTTCTGGGCGACCTGTACTCCTTTCCTGGTTGCAGGCGACTCGTAGTCCCTTCCCACTGCTAAACGTGCAGGCAACCCGTAGTCACAGAATCACAGAGTAACAGAATGTTTAGTGTTGGAAAGGAGCTCTGGAGATCCTCTAGTCCAACCCACCTGCTAAAGCAGGTTCACCTAGAGCAGATTGCACGGGAATGTGTCCAGGCTGGTCTTGAATGTCTCCAGAGAAGGAGACTCCACAACCTCTCTGGGCAGCCTGTTTTAGTGCTCTGGCACCCTAAAAGTAAAGAAGTTTTTCCTCATATTCAGATGGCACCTCCTGTGCTTCAGTCTGTGCCCATTGTCCCTCATCCTGCTGTTGGGTACCACTGAAAGGAGACTGGTCCCATTCCCTTCTGATATTTATAAACATTGATGAGATCCCCTCTCAGCCTTCTCTGGGCTGAACAGACCCAACTCTGTCAGTCTCTCCTCATAAGAAAGGTGCTGTAGGCCTCTAATCATCTCTGTAGCTTTCTGCTGGACTCCCTGCAGTAATTCCTTGTCCTTCCTAAAATGGGGAGCCCAGAACTGGATGCAGTATTCCAGATGTGGCCTCACCAGGGCAGAGTAGAGGGGAAGGATAACCTCCCTCAACCTGCTGGTCACACTCTTCTTAATGCACCCCACGATACTGTTGGCCTTCTTGGCCACAAGGGCACATTGTTGACTCATGGTCAACCTGTTGTGAACCAGAACTCCCAAGTCCTTTTCTGCAATGCTGCTTTCCAGCAGGTCAACCCCTAACCTGTACTGGTGCCTGGGGTTGTTCCTGCCCAGGTGCATGAGCCTACACTTGCCCTTGTTGAACTTCACTAGGTTCTTCTCTGCCCAGCCCTCCAGCCTGTCCAGGTCTTGCTGAACAGCAGCACAGTCTTCTGGTTTGACAGCCTTTCCTTCCAGTTTGGTGTCATCAGCAAACTTGCTGAGGGTGCACCCAGGCTCTTCATGCAGGTCATTGATGAACAGGTTGCACAGGACTGGACCTAACACTGACCACTGGGGAACCTCACTAACTACAGGCCTCCAACCAGACTTTGCACCATTTATCACAACCCTCTGAGCTCTGCCATCCAGCCAGTTCATGATCCATTTCACCGTGCATCCATCCAGCCCGCACTTCCTGAGC
>VWYH01002400.1:1533-16729 GCA_013399365.1 Pampusana beccarii | reverse complement strand
TTTGTTGGTTTGTTGTTGTTTTGGTTGTAGNTGCTGACTCCCTTCCCAATTCCCCCCAAAGGGGAGAGAATCAAAAGGGAAGGGAGAAACTTGGATTGAGAGAAACACAGTTTAATAAAATAACAAAATACTAATACACTGCAAGTAAATATATATATGTAAAATAGAAATAAAAGATACTTAAGGAAATTCTTCACAAACTCTGTCCACAACCGAGCAGCCAGTCCCAGCAAGCCACAACTGGTCCTAAAGCCGATCTCAGGGAGAGAAAAGAAAGGAAAAAAGCAGAAAAGCCCAGATGCTGCTGCAGGATGACAAAAGGATGAGCTAAATGTCCCAACCGCCATCTCGTTAGCAAGATCAAGAGAGAGCAGAAGAAGAGAAAAAAGAGTGAGAAACTGGAAAGCCCCACTCTTAAATCCAAATCATGATGCCAATGGGATGGAATACTCTCATTGATCAGTCTGGATGTCACTCAAGCTCTGCCCCCCACTTCCTCGACACCTGTAAGCAGGGTGCTCAGAGTGTCCTTGGCTCTCAGACCAGAGCAATTAAAAACTTAATTCTGTGCTGAGGTGTTATCTGTTTGTTCTCAAACTAAGTCCAAATAACGTGCATGCTATCTATGAAAAATAAAGGTTTCTCACTGCACAAAGAAAATTAACGCATTTTCATCCAAACCAGCATACTACCGTAGTTTTCTGCCACTTTAAATGTTTCCTGAAGAACAGACACACAAAAGATTCCTTCTTCTCATAAATGAGAAAGCTTGAGGGCTGGGGGAAATGGGAGGGAGTGAAATTTTGTCACTTAGCAAGGTCTGATTGTAGTCTTAATATAAGTGCTTGAAGTAACTCCATAATAGTTTATTAACATCACAGACATACATGAATTTCTCCCTCATGGCAGATTTAACAGCAGCTCTTACTGTACATTTGATGCTAAAACTCAACAGCTGAGGCTAAAAACCTCCCTCTCTTATTTTCTCCACTAATACAAGTAATGACTATCATAAAGCAAATAGCTAGCCAGTTAAAAGAATATTTGTTAAAGAATAGAGTAACCTTTTTAAACTGAGAAATTAATGTAGTGAGTCCACCTGGATGTCCTAATCAGAATTCCATTTTTATTAGGAAAAGCTATTCTGCAAATACATGGATATTTCTTTCTTTTACTTCTATTTTGCTTCAATTATAGTGCAAGATCAGCGGACTCATCAGTGAAATACTGCAATGAATAGTACCCCCTGACTACCTAGAGCTTTTATAATTTGGATCCAATCTCATTGAAGTCAGGAGACCATGTTTTGTAATCATGTGTCAGGTATGCACCGAAGTGAAACAGCAAGAGAACAATGTATTAAGCTGAATAACATGCAATGTGTGTAAGATCCAGAGAATGCATATCAACCATTTTAATCTTTTAAGAGATAAGCAGACATTTAAAAAATGTTAAGTGGAAATACTATATTGTTTTTATGTAATAGTGTCAATATATTAATATTATATTATTAAATTATTGTCACTCAGATGCAGATTCACGTGAATGAGTGTGTATCCTTAGCTCAATTCTGCAATTTACAATGCATAACCTTTCTTCTACATTAGTCCCCAGAGGTACTAAGATTGCCCATGCATTTTAAATGTATGTCAGAGTGGCAGCTAGATCGAGTGTTTTCTCTCAAATATTCTCTAATATTTGTCCCAAGATGCTTCTCTAAAGATAAATTTTTATTCAGTATTTTGTCTTCTATAATTGTAGATTTCTAGCAACAAGATTTGTTCTATATTCATTAAATAATTGCATTATTTTTGTTCTAGTACATTTTAAATACAATTCATAGCATTCCTGAATTAACTAAAATTCAGTCTCAGCCATTCTGTGAATTTAATGACTTGGCTAGATGGATGGCAGCAGAGACATGAAAAAAGAGCTTCCTCTTCCAGGCTACTAAGCTATGTAAGGTTACTAAGAATTGCTATATGTCCCCAGCACAGCAAAAGGAGCCACATTCCTGAACACAGTGTGTATCTGAGACATAAACAACCTCACCAGCTTCTAGAAAATTGCTGCTCTTATGCACATGTATTTGGTAAGGGACACTACCTCATGGCTTGTGGAAGGGGTTGGTTCATCTGCAGAGCTCCTTCTGCATTCTCAAAAAAGGCAAAAAATGTGTTTCTTATAAGCAGGTTTCAGCATAGCTCAGAGAAATTTTCTAAATCAAACATGTACATAAATTAACTCAAGCACTTTTTTAGAAACTCTATTAATTTATGTTTAAAAGTCTATCTGGAATCAACAAAAAAACTAACAGGATCTAGATCCTCCTATACATCTGAGAAGCTGATACATGATGTAACTATTTCCCCTTTCTCCCTTAACTCCTACCTTTTCTGAGCAAGCTATGCCTTGCTCATTCTCAGAAGCATTGATCAAAAAGATTTGGCTTTCTGAAGTCTGGCTCTAACATTATCTTTTCATGCGATTTCTACAAATGCTCAGTCTTAGAGAAGCATTATTAATAGTCTGTTCAGGATGTTTATTTGTCTCTTCAGTCAGTAAAAAGTTGACAGTTGCAGAGGGTTACTAAGAAAAGTAATATTGAATGCATTCCTTCCACATGCTGCTTGCTGTAAAACATATATCTGAAGTCAAGAATACACTTTCTACTCCTCTTTCAACTTGGATGACGCTATTCCTGATTTACACTTGTAAGTAAAGAAAAACAGACTTTGTATGAACAGTACTGCCAAATCCTTCACATGAATTGACTTAATTCAGGATGGTTTAGGGCAATAAATAAGACAGGCTGTGTGTTCCAGTGAACCATTCTTGTTTAAAAAGAGTGGATTGTACAATATCTTCAAATAGATTAAGGAAAATAAGATAGTAGTAATGATTTTTTTTTTTTCCCAAGCAATGGGAAGAGAAAATAAAACTATCCTGTGTAAAAAACAAGCATTAATAGCCTTTGGAAGTGAGGTTTTTTTGTTATTTCCATAATTATGATTCACTTCTTATGACCAATTTTTTCAAAGAAAGAAAACAAGTCTGAGAATGAATCTGCAGTCTGGATTACTAAATATTTTTTCCTTGTTTAGAACAATTTTAATTCTGTTTATCTACTTCCTTTAATAAATAAGGGAAATACTACAAAATATGGAAGAAGAGTCAAATAAGTCCGTAATAAAATGTCCAGATCTCTTACAAAATTTTTCATCTTTCAAACAGCTCCATAAAATATTAAAAATACCAGTCTTCTAATAGTGTTGTTTATTATGTTTTGTTGACAACAACAACAACAAAAAGGCAGTGCATAAATGTCAGCTATGGACTTAAGGTGTGCCTGTAAAATTCATGATGCTCTGTATGTCAAATAAATTCATTGATATTTTGGCACTAACTAGCTATGCTCAAACATACCTTACCTTAGAATACAGGTGCAAGAACAAATGCAAGCAACCTTTCAGCAGGAAGACTAATGTACTTTTTTCTAAATTGGGAAATGAACACTTTGAGATGATTAATTCCTGATATTGGACAATTCCTGTTATTGGTGACCTCATCGGACTTTCATTTCACCCTCTCACTTTTCTCCTACCTACCAGAAGGAACTCAATGAGGAAATCACTTCAAGTTTCAAATTGCTACCCTAGAGACAGGTGCTTGAAATACAGTAAAAATGACCAATGTCCTTTAAAGAGAAGGTCAATATTTTATATCTGTACTCAGAAGCTCATAATAATTAAAGGAGCTTTATTTCAAGATGCTGGTTTAATGAGAACGTGCAAATTAACTGTCAGTTAGAATGACATTTTCTCAGTGTTTTTATTACATCGACTCTCTTTACTGCTTGATATTTTTATTGTAAATTAACACTGAAGGTATTTTTTCAAATAAAGTTGATCCACTTTAATTTTCTAAACTGCAGCATGAAGAGCTTTTGGTAAAAATACAACTAAACTTTATTAATCTTAAACTTTACTCCTTTAAGGAGCATCTTTATTCTCACGACTATAATTCTCATGGCTATACTTACTCTACTTACTTTATATTATATTTTTATAATATATAATATATATTTTTATAATATATGATTTTTATATTATATTTTTATTTACTTACTTTATATATACACCCAGATCTTCCGCTGGGCTAGATCCATACAATTCCATTATCTGAAAGGCTACAAGCAAAGCATCGAGAAGTAATTTAGAAGGCTCATGAAGGACAGAGCACTGCTGTACATTTTTTTCATGAAGGGTAACTTGCAGCAGTCTTCCTAAAGCACAATATTTACAAATCTCCCCTAGCCACTAAAAATACCTTCCAAAATTCCAAACTTACATTGGCTTCTCCTACTCTGTCTTCTCTTGTAGAAAATCAGAGACTGAATTTTAAAAATAACATGGTAGGCATAGCTCCCATTTGCTTTAATCAGGCCCAAAATTTAATCCTTTAAAATTATGCCCATTTGCATACACACAAAACAGACTTCAACTTTTTAATAATAGCATTGTTTGTATTTATAAAATAGCTAACATTTACAGAATTATCAATATTTGTTTTTACATCTTTGAGAATTCTGCAATTTGATTTGGCTTTTGGACTGCTTGATTCTTCTTTTTGTTTTTGTTTGTTTGTTTGTGTGGTTTTTGTTTATTTTCCATTGTTAATAGGACAGAAACTTCCCAGACATGGTACTTCTCAGTTCATACTGCATGTTTCATTCACATTTCTTTGTTAAGAGGAAGGATTAAGTTAGAGAGATCTTGATCTGTACTGAATGCAATATCAGTAGAAGAAAGAAACTGTGGCTTATATAGCATTAATGTGTTTAAGAGCCTGGCAATAAATACCACATTAAATTGTAATTCAGAGCAAAAGAAAATGGAATTTTCTGAGGCTGACAACAACAAAGTGCCTATACTATAGCTACTGCATGAAATCAAAGGTGTTTTCTTCATCCTCTGCTGTTTTGTGTTATTCACAGCAATTAATCTCTTAAAATTGTAATTAAAACATTTGTATTTGTGAACTACAAATATATAGATTTTCTACTCAAATGTCTCAGACTCAAAGCCCCTCAATCACCATAACATCCCAAATTAATATTTCTCATTCTGTCATTGTTTTCTCTTACGTAAAGCGAAGTACATCATGCCTTTTGTGGCATTTCTAATCTAATGAAATGACAAGGAAATAAATTGCCATGTTTCTTGTAATTTTCTAGTGAAGCCTTTGAAATATACTTGTTCAATGTAGACAGAGTAATGATGAAAAGCATATAATGAAAACCTCAGCACTTTGACAGGTTTTCAAATACTTCTATGAAAGCAAGAAAGGCAACTTCTAGTATGACAGTGCTGGCAAGATCAAAAGACACATTAATGGTGAACAGAGCAGCAGTACAAAAAAGCAGAGAGAGTAGGTTAGGAAAAACAGGAGGAGGCTGTTGTCCTGATCTGTGCCACGCATGCAGAGACAGATTGCCAATCATGTGATAAAACCTGTATCACATTCTGAACAAAAATTCCAATGATTACAGCAGTATACTTCACCTAATATTCAGGTGCACCCAGAGTATTTACTGCAGATGACACTTTGATTTAAACCAGAAATCATTAAGTGGAGTCTTTGTTTCTTTTCCTTCCTCTAATGTAAACAAATGGCACCAAGTGAAATGCAGGTTCATTGACGGATAAATGACACTCTTCTGGAGCCCCAGTGAGACAAGCTATACTACAGACATAAATCAATGCTGCAAAATTTATTGTCTGTAGGACAGGCTCATATCTTGTGGAGAACAAAGAAAAAGTCCTGATTTGAATAAATCTGATTCCCTTTTTTCCCCTGCCCCAGCAGCCTGGTTCATCTGTTTTTTAAAAGCCCAAGACAACAGGAACACAGGTAGAAGGTAAATATTTGTAACTGGAAAAATAAGGAAAATCAGCTGGAATGTCTTGACAGAAGTAGGAGCTTGCTGCACCATTGCTCAAGTATTTCTTACTTGGTTTCATGTAGATTTTGTATAAATATTCAGTGGAACTATTTTCCCAGAAAGATTATTTTTTTGTCTGTGCTCAGACAAATTTATCTGTCTAAATTTATGTGAACTTTTAGTATTTCAAAATTCAGTGGTACAAGACTCCTTTAACTATGAAATCATCCCTGCTTTGAATAGGAGGTTGGACTAGATAACGTTCAGATGTCACTCCCAACCTGAAATGCGTGATTTTCTTGATTTTCTGATCCTATTTTCCTGTTCAGCTGTTCTACTGACTATTATCCAGTGATTTTGTCCTATCTGATATTTCTAGTGAAAGCACTGTGTTTTTTTCTAAACCTCAACTCAACTCAAAGGCTTATTAATCCATCAACTAACTGTGCACGATTGCTATTTCTCTATTTCTCTTTCACTGTTTGGCCAAAACATCAAGAATGTTCTCATACGTTTCTAACCACTATATTTTAGTACTCTTTTCTTTTAATCCCTTAGTCTGTTACCATTCACATGTTATTTTCCACTGCTGCTTCTAATTCTCTATTTTTTTTTCTTTGAAGTGTTTTGACACTCTCATATAGTGAAGTTAATTTTGAAGTATTTTTATAGCACTTTATATAATATCCCATGTGAATGTATAATTATTCTCCTGGGTCTGTGGTTTCATAGAATACTAATACAGAATATTATCATTTTCTATAGGGAAGCCTCTCATTTTTGTTCACTCATGTTTTGAACTTACAGCAATGCTTATAAAAACAGCAAATACATTTGAACAAGATTTAATTCTTGCATGTTCATCAAAATGCTTCCTAACCAATATCCTGGATCCACTAACATTAAGATATTTTCCATAGGATTTCATTCTTGTGTTGTCATATCTGTCACACCTAATGCAGCAGCAAACTAGCTGTATTTTATCTTTGGGCTGCATCATTAAAAATGATATGAAGACCAAAATGTGGCCTATAAAATCCATCCTTACAGAAAGGTTTTTCTATGAATCCATCTGACATTGAGGGATGTCATGCCCCTCCTAGCTCCTTTCTTGGCTTTCTGAAGACAGTGTTTTCCAAAGAAGTCGTCTTCTTAAAAACAAAGACATTGATCAATGTGAAGCAGTTTTCTACAGTCTTTTGAATACAGTAATTTGTTTCCTTTGGTAATCTGAGAAGTTTGTTTGTGTGGAGACATATAAACAAAAGCAGTGCAATTCGGACTTTCAGTTTTGCATGGTTTAAACACATTTCTTCATTCATTTGACAATTTCTGCCATTTCTGAATAAGTTTTCTCTGTCCTTATAGATATTAAATTCTGGGAAACTAGTCAATTCAGATGTCATGCTCTTTTCTGTTTTCCTATATGATTTTTTCTTAAGCACGTATTGATATTGATTGATTTCAGACTTTTACTTATTAACATATTAAGTGCTGACTCTTAACAGTTTTGGAAATGAGAAACTATTGTTACAGCTTTTCCAGTGTACTGAAACACAGCATATATTATCCTGCCATGAAACACAAAAAGAGAACATAAAAAGCAATTATTTCTGTTAGAAGAAGGCATGTCAACTGCTGAAAAAGTCAGAAATTCAGCTTAAAGTTAGTAGAGAAAGAAAGAGAGAAAGAGAGAGAGAAAGAGAGAAAGAGAGAAAGAGAGAAAGAGAGAAAGAGAGGAAGAGAGGAAGAGAGGAAGAGAGGAAGAGAGAAAGAGAGAGAAAGAAAGAAAGAAAGAAAGAAAGAAAGAAAGAAAGAAAGAAAGAAAGAAAGAGTATGTTGAGAACTCAAAAAGAGCTTCATACTTTGAGAAGGAATCTTACAATTTTTATCCATAAAGGAGACCTCATCTTCACAGTTGAGAGTACTGCAATTGCTTTTTCCTTAGTAGCTGCACCCCACGCTTGATTTGAATCCATTTGAATTTACTTTGTTTTTTTCTTTCAGACTACTTCAAAGAATATGTGAACAGTAGTGGCTTCCTACCATCTGCTAATATGTATAGCATTATTATTCTTATTTTTCAAGTTGACCCAAAAATAATTTTGTTTGATTTCTATTTAACTCCATAATGAACAGATAATACAGACTTGAAATTTAACACAGGTTATTTTTACAGAAGTGAGAATGCCCTGGACACCACTGGTGGAGAAGACCTGAGGTTTTCCTTTCCAAATAATATTTCTGTGCTTTGGTACCAATCTGCACATTAATGGATGTTATTCATCATTTATAAAATCTAACACAAGCCTGCAAACAGTTGTATAGCAAGAACTCTACCCAAAGAATTACATACAAAGGGCACAAGGATGACCAAAACAAGACAAACACATCAAGCTTCAAAAGCCCTATATATCCCGTTTATTTGAACTTATTTACACAGTTAGGATGTGTCTGATACCTGAGCTTCATTAGTAGTCCAAGTTATGTGGTCTGTTTGCCACATGAGTGAACAATGGTTGTTTTTCCAATGACCTGAGGAGAGATTTGGTCTAGGCCCTGAGTAAGAAGCTTCTGAAGACAGTATCTATCTGAAATGCAAGTTATGAATATCTCTGTTACTCATCTGAAGGTGAGAGCTTAAAATAGGAAGCTATTCAACTTTATCATCAAGGAACAATGTTTTTTGTGGTACTGCAAGCAACTTGGCTAGGTTAATTACACCAACTGCTGAATGCTCCATTTTCTTCACTGAGATCCTGGGTCACCTTTGCTGAACTTGACTTCCAGCATTGCTTGTCACTAAGAGTAGCCTTGCAGGATTTTGAAGTGCTTTTACTTGTGTGTGTACTAAACACAGTTCCAGAAAATGGATTAAGAAATAATATCTGTGATCCATCTCTAGTGTTCATTTGCATAATAGCATGAAAATGGGAGGCAGCTTTGCAAGAGGCTATTTGCTTTCAATTTAAATGAGAGTGCTTTAACACAACAGTTAAAATTAGTTGTTTCAATTTTTCCAGTTGATTATTTTGAAGACAGAGTTCAATGCATATGTAAAAAAAAAAACCCAGTAAGTTTGCTTCTTTATATCAAATACAGATTAATATTACAAGCATGAAGGATACATCACTGCTCTCTAAGAGGTTTTCTTTCTCATCTGGGAATATTTACCAAAACATGGACTTCCATTTCTGCAGCTTGTGTGATTTGCCATGAAATAAAATTATGTTTTACTGATTAATTCAAATATAGGAAACAATGAGTCCTTGTGCAATGCTTTTGCCAGACTGATTTGCCAGAAAACTGACAATTTTATTCTCAGCCTCAGGAAAGCAAGGCTTTGCTTTGTAAAGCAGTGCCCTGAGACATCCTCCAAGGACCTGAATGTTTAGAGTTATGGGGTGCTCACAGTATGTGTTGTGCCATATTGGAAAGAAAGCCTAAGCTAGCTCTGTCAGCCTAGCTTCAGTAGTCTGGAGTTTCATACAAGTTAATTGCCTCATCCAGAATTTTCAAGAAGTTCACAGTAAGGTCTGTACTGCTGTAGTTACTTCTGGAGGCAAAATTAGTTCATTTCCATTTACTTCAGCTATCACTGTGCCACACTACAGTCTACAAGCACAGTGCAGCTCTGATTCTGTGCCCCAGTAGCTCTCTGCCAGACACCCTAACCCCTTGCTTCCTTTTATAAGGTTTTGTAATCCCTGGGGCAACTGCACCAGAATCAAGCCAGAGACTGAAATTCACTCCCAAAGGTAGCCAAAAACCTTCTAAATGTATAACAAGAAATTAGGTCAGTATCTGAAGATCAGTGACACAACCATCAGTAATTTCATGAAGACATGGTATTTCTATAGGGGTTGAAAAACGTAATTTTGGCATCAACTAAGTACCTTTTGATTTTAAACAATTGCTTCTGATGTGAACTGATGTTAGTCTGGCACAGTTTATACAACTATTTACCACACTCCCAAGCTTCTTTTTTGTCAACAGTTTTGTTGGCCCTCAGCACCCTGGCTTGCACCTTTTCCCACCACCAAATGCATTAAGGAGAGTTCCAGCTTCATGAGAGACCTGAGTTTCTCCAAGATCTTAATTAACAACTGCTTGTTTAATTTGTGTTTTTTTCCCCCCACTTCAGTATCAGCATCAGAGTTCTTTAGAGGTGGATAATTAAAAAGCAGAGACTGGAGCATTTAATGGTGATACTTATCAGATACAAAACAAACATGTCATCCAGCAGAGGAGGAACTCTCACAGGATCTCTATCTCAAACTGACAGAAACTATTTTCCTGTCTAGAACATTAACTTACAGAGTGCCATGAAGCCTTCGGAAAGATAAGGCTTGGGCTGTCAGGAGAGACTAGCAACATGGTCTCATACATTGTAATGTCACACTAAAGTGAAAATTATTCCAGTCAAATATGAGCTACCCATCCCTTAATGAGATTATATCTACAATGATCATGTGAGGGAACAGAGTTGAAAAATTACCTTTCAGTTGCTTGCTCTCTGTATTTGTTTTCACAAAGGTCTCAAATAGGCTAACACATTAGTTTTGTTGGTATCCCATATGAAGACCTACTAAATTCCAGAATTAATCCTCTTTATGCACATGAAAGTTTACTAATGTTGATCTTGTTGCTTGTACTAAACAAGGGAAACAAACTAAACATACTATGATATTATTGCAACACTAACACTTGAGCCAAATTCCTACAGAAATCATACATAGCTATTTCCTAACTGGCCCAAAAAAGGTTTAGTTTTTATTTAATATTTGTATTCTCTTAAGAATTAATCTTTATGAAATATAATTCCTATTTTCTACATTATAACCTGTGGTCAACCACCCTGTAGCCCCAGAAGAAAGGGTTGCACAACCTGACAGTTCTTTCTGATGGACAATAGATCTGAGGATCAGGCAAGCCAAACTCATTTTCACTGGGGACCACATTAGCCTCATGGTCGCCTTCAAAGGACTGTAAATCAGTCCTAAAATCACATTCGGCTCTTTGGTGTAGACTGTTTTCTTGCACTGGTTTTCAGTAAAAATGCCTGAAGACAGGTAACTCTTTTTTATAACAAATCTTCCGATCCATTTGAAACGAAAAGCATCTAAGAGCTTCAGCAAAAATTTTCCCCAAACCTATTTAGCAGTATTATTTTTTAAAAAGTCATTTTCAGATTGAAAGCTGAGCTTTCACCTTTTCAGTATAACCAGATGTTTAGGATAGTGGCCAAGGCTACAGGAGACGTGGGATCAAGTCTGTATTTTGTGAGTTTTTAATCCCATGCCATTTATTCCTAAAATCGTATCTTGCTCAGCCCAGGCCTGTACTCCAGTCACCAGGCTGTAGAGTCTTTGTTGCTCATTAAACACAACAAGCTTTGAAACATTTTTCACACAGCAAAAGAAAGCATCAACAATTTTTTTCAGTAAATTCCATGTTGCTTTTTTGCAAAAGCTACAATTAAACTTCGCAAAGCAAAATCTATAATTTTTCAAACCACAGAGAAAATACTGTTCAGATTTTGTCCAAGGGCTGCTGCAAATTTCTAGCTTGTTTTAAACTTGGTCAACAATGCAACCTTACAATGACTCATTGTAGTCTGCAGAAGGAAAACAGACAGCCCACTGGAAATACAGCTAAATTAAAATTTCTATCAACAGTGAGTGTTCCTATTTCAAAACAGTGAAGAAGCATTTATATTCAGTGTTTAAACTTATTAAGTTGTGATCTTTTATATTTTTGTTTTGGTTTTCTGTTGTTTTGAAACATTCTTTATTTGAACAAGTTTCAATAGGGAAGAGAAGCTAAAGGAAATTTCAAGTAGCATGTTAAATATGAGATTTTGTTCTTATTGCTATCATCTTTTTTGTTTTGTTTGATAACCCTTTAAATCACGGAAAGGTTTTTGCAAGCACAAGAAGTGCTGACATGGTCCTGAGCATGAAAATTAGCCTGTATACAATCCACATAAAGTTAGTGGGTATAGGCAGATGAAGAGAACAGTTCTGCTTATCATCCTGAAGAATCAGGACTCTTTCCTCTCTTCTGTTCTAATTGACAGAAATGTTTCACGGGACGGATATGTTCTATTTATGATTTGAAGACAGACAGCATAGCTTTCCTTCCTATTTATGTACTCTGCCATCTGACCATCTGAAGAAATAGGACTCTAAATTCTTTCAACTATCTTATGTGTAGGTGTCACAATTAAAACACCTCTTCAGACTCCATATGACTGTACCACTTAATATAGACTTTTTTATCACACATTTAAATAAAAACATGGAAATATATTGCAACATTTACCTTTATCTTAGTCTGATAATGATTTTAAAAGCATCTAGGTAAGTCCTGGTGGAAGCTGAAGTCGCTGTAAGGATTTATCAGCATACAATTTTATATTGCAGTTGACAGAATAGGAGAGGAGCTGAAGTAAGGTGTTTTTGTTATACTTCTTTGAAACACACATAACCCAGACATTCTTATTATTTAGATATCCAAACTAATGTCATTTGATCAGTTAATATTCACTATAAATGTTCCTTGTCAGGAACTCAGAAACCTGTACAACATGTAAACAATGTTCCAAAATCAAACTTTTATTTCCTTGATTCCTTTTTCTTTAAGCAAATTAGGCAGAATTACAGTTCCTATTTTCTTCTTCAGGAACTATTATTTTGTCCCCATTATCTGTAGGCAGGGTAGAATTTCTTAACTTTTATTTTGGAATTACACAGAGAGAACTTCAAAAGTATTTTCTGAAACGTTCTGACGTGCTAAACTGTAAGCATGCAAATTTGTTACACTGGAGTCCTTAGAGCTCCCATAAAGACTGGAGATACTTCTGCACATGAACAGAAAATCAACAAAATGGACTAATAAAATCTCTTTAACGTTAAATTACTTCAGCCTACAAAGTTCTGCTGTACTTCAAAAAAGAAAATGATGTGAATAACACAAGGTGAATAAGAGCTAAATATAAAAAAGGAAAAAAAGGTTTTTTAAAGAAAAAATTAAAAGTAGTAGAATCAGGAATTACACTTTTATCCTACCTCCAATTTTAGTTACAAATGAAATGTGATTTTATAATGAAAATCATTAAACAATGCATAATATTCCAATGTTCAGATATTATGAGTAGCCAAAAAGTACATTTTACAGTAGTACAGAATTGCATCAGTGTTGGCTGTCGTGTACATCCTTTTCTATTAATTATTGAAACATGTAAATAACAAGAACTGGAGAGGGAGACAGGAGTCTTGCATTACCTTCTCAATACTAAAACAAGAAAGGAAAAATAGATCACACACTGACGGAGTTCATTCCAATAATGGCTTTTGTTTAGTGTCTTACAAATGTCTTAAAGGATCTTTTTCAAAGTTCAGTATAGAATACTGAATATACATAAAGGAGGTAGTATATATACATATACTGACTATAGACTACTGAATATATATACAGACTATAGTCCTTCAGTTGCTCCAAAATAATAATCAATTAAAAAGTCAGGGAAATGTGCCTACATACAATATTATCATACCTTCATCGTTAAGTAAGCATATGTCAACATACGTTATATTTACTGCTTTTCCTCTTCCCCTACGAATTTTAGTGTAGTAAATTCTACATATGTGCACCACATAACCACCCCCACCAATAAGGTAAAACCACAAGGCTACGGCACCTAACAGGCTGTTCTCTGAGCTGTAACAAGCTTATGATATTTTAGGACTCACAGGCAATATTAGAGGTTTTGAAGGAAATTTAGATTGGCTAGACATACCACTACAGACTGCGGCAGACTCCAGAGGACTCTTGGGAAGTTACTGAGTTTTCAGTCACAGCCATTTTGTCACACTGCACTCATGTGTGCAACGAAAGAAAAATGTCTTCTTAATATTTAACACATGTTTTGTGGGTTTATCATCACTAGCACCCTTCAGCTGTCTTAAGTTATGGAGATCTCTCTTGCAGTGTAAGACTTAAATATACTTACTTAATACACTTTACAACCACAATACGTTATTTAGCAAAAGGTTAGATATTGAACTCTGGATTTCTGTGCTGAGTAATCATTAAAACCATTAACTGTGAAGATTTCAGTTTTCTCATTGATGAGTTTTAATTTGTTTCCATCTAGTAGTCCTCAGATTGTCTTCTTTAATACATATACCACATCACCATTTTTAGTGAAGCTATTTTCTACTACTTCTATTAAACATTCATAAGAATAGCAATCTATTGGATTTTTGTTTCCTTGATGTAAAAGCAGAAGCAGAAATATAAATAATTTACACTTGCTAGCCAGTGGCACCGCATGGCAAATCTCCCTCCATCTCCTCACAGCCAAGGTGTAGCCATAATCCATTATTGGGACATAATATTTGAAAAAATAATTTCAATAGTGAAACTTATGAAAAATTAAATAAGAGCTTCAGTCCATAAAGTCGAATGCAGACCTTAGGTCCAAAGCTATGAGAAAATGAAGGATGAGTTGAACAGTTTTGCTTTATTCTGTCTCCAATGACAAAAATAGCTAGTCTTCAATATTGATTTTATCTATGAAGGATAAAACCAGACCAAGATTACTTATTACCTGTGGCAATGCTTTCAAAGGCTATCAGTGACAGCAGAACAGAAGTGCACCTTAAAGTGAAAACATTTAACTAGGTAATCAACAAATCACACCACTGAAATATCTTTAACTTGTAGTTCCTTCAGCTACATTTCCTACAAAATTCTACCAGCATTTTGAAAAGAAAATGAAATAAATAATATGTGAATGAGAGCTAAAGCTAAGAACAGGGAAAGAAATTTAAAAAAAAAAGTAAAACCAGGAGCTACAGGTTTATCCTATCACGAATACTAAACAAAAGAATAAAGTTTCTAACAACTTCTCTGGTTTGTCACATTATTTAATCCAAATTTCACAGAAATTAATTCCAAGTTATATATTTCCCGTGTAGCAGTCAGTTACTCTGTATTTTTTCTCTGGTGAATGAGGAGCATCATGAATGATACAGAAACATCAAGTAATTAAATTGTGAAGAAAATAAGAACGCAAACTTCAGTTTATACAGGAATCCAAGACACTATGGGGCAGACTTCATTCATAGAATCACAGAATCATAGAATTATTTCGGTTAGAAGAGACCCAGGATCATCGAGTCCAACCATAACCTAACCTAACTCCAGCACTAAACCATGTCCCTAAGAACCTTGTCTATATACCTT